>JAQMYG010000033.1:25237120-25252923 GCA_030014215.1 Clariallabes teugelsi
GGGCGGGCCAAATAATTTCATAAAAGCGGGTTATTACCCGCCACAGCCGAATTTTACCCGCATTTGGCGGGTGGGCGGGTGCCAATGTCAAACCCTGCAGTATACATATACACACAGTTCACAAATGTATGCACCAATATAGTGTTATATTCTCCAACAGTTAGTCCAGACTGAGCACTGTGACGTTTTACTATATGCATCACTCTCAGGTGTTCTACAGTCGTTAATTACTGACGGTCCGCAGTACTAAGGAGAAAGCAGCTACATGCCAAAACCCACATACAAAACCAGTCATGGAAGCACGCACTCAGTCGCATATCGTCTATGCTACTTAATTCTGTATATAGGGTCGCAGGGGCCTGGAGCCTATCCCAGGAGAGGGCACGAGGCAGGGGTCCCCCTGGACAGGGTGCCAAGTACACAGTTTTAGCAGATGTCCTGGTGTGACTCGAACACCCCCGTTACTTGGCCAACTTCTCTCTTCAGTTCGTTTTTATATGTACAGCAGTTATAACAGACACTGTTACAAACCGGCTTTACTGAAATACAAACGTGGATTTTGATCCCAATGAGCAAAGCCAGAGGCATCAGTAGAAAATAAACTCCCTCAGACAATATAAGGAAGAAATTCTTTAAGAAATGACACTGAATAGAGGTGTATAGGTGTAGAACAGGTGTAGTAAAGTCAAACGCACAAATTGTGTGGAACAGATGCTAATATAGTTACTATAAAGATATTGGAAATGACCAGATACTAGAAGTATTTAAAGTTAGAGGGTACAACATCATTTAAACTTCATTTAACAATGTATTCTTTATTCCTCGACAGTTCTAATGTACTTGAATGGGTTTAAATGAATCCTTCACACAACAGATCGAGAAGAAATTCCGTCTCCTCCACAGACCACAACATGTCTTTCCCAGGAGGTACAGTGACCAATCCAACCAATCATTTGGTCTGCACCCAGACCATGGAGGCAATTGCTTGTTTTCATATGGTGCAGTCCCACACATGAGTTCACTTACAGCAAACCCCAGACCACTATGGCTCCTAGACCACTTTCTGAAAGAATCTGTTAACATTCCTATTCAGGCAAACATGCTGAGCTCTTGATGCAAATGGCTTGAAAAGAGCAAAATCTTGAAACCAATCAAAAAAGAGTGCACAGGTTAAGATGAGTAGAGGACAACGATTAGTCCATTTAGACTTTGCAGAAGCCTTTACCTTGAGTTTGGAGCTGGGATTAAGCATGATGTACTTGATGTGTCCATGGATGTTCTCTATCCAGGATGCCAGCCATGTGACGGTGTTTTCATGCTGCACTCTCTTCCACCGATGGCCTGCAGGTGGCTCTGGGACCTTCGCATCTCTGACAAGACAAAGATCAAACATTTAAATAACTTGATGTACCATTACGCAATCAACCGCTTGGTTAATCTGTAGAGATGCACCGATTTATCAGACATACATCGGCACTGATTGGCATAGGACTATCAGCAAATAAGACGACAAGTGACCGATGTTTACTTGCAGCGGTACATCAAAACCCAACTGCCATTTGAGATCCAATAGGTGAGTGCTCCCATAACAGAGAAGGTGTGCGCAAGTGTGGTTGGGTTTCAAAAAAAATGTTGACCATGTGTTCATATTTCATTTTATACAAAAAGATTTTTGTTGGTCTATGTAAGTAATGAATTCCTAATGAGTAGGGGGTTAAATGCCTTTGAAATGGTTATTTTTCACACGAAAAAAAAAGAATCTGTTTTGCAAAAGCATATCTATTTGCATGACTGAATTTGTGGTCAGTCAAAGACACTGTAACAAAGCTTAAAATGATCAGATTTTTGTCTTACTGGCACAAAATGAAAGAATAAAAAAATTAAAATACAAAAAAAAGGTATTGACAATGGGCCACTATTATTTTAAATGGTATCGGTATAAATCTAGAATCTTATCGGTGCATCCTGACTGACCTCTATCCATTTGAGTTTTTACTTACTGACTGCAATTAATAATCACATCCTCAGGTTGGACACGCTTCTTTAGTTTGCCCATTTTGGGGTGTTCCCCTCGTCCTCTAAACAGCCCTGGAGGTTCCAGACGAAAATTGCCTATTTTCTCCTTATGTCCATCCAGCAGACAGTATCCATACTCCTCTGTTAGTTTATTGCCTTCTTCCTTTAAAACCTGAGTAAAAGTATTAATACATTATACATATTTAGCATACAAGTTGCAGACATTGCGGTAGTATATTAAACTACATAATACATATATAAGCCATGTGTAAAAATAAGTGCCCCTCTTACTTTTGGTTTTCATGTAAAAACAATCATCTGGTTGTAGCGGGTGTTAATATTAGGGTAATACAATCTCAGATGAACATCATAACTTTTTTTTTTTTACTGGTGCAATTACTTATTTTACAAAAATTAAGCGATAAAAAAAGAAAAAAAGCAATATTAAAGAGCCCCTGATTAAATAGTTTGTACATCTACCTTTGGAAGCAATAACTTTAATTTCCTGTATGATTTCAGTCTCTATGATTTCCAGATGATATCAGTCTCTCATAACATTATGGAAGAGTTTTGATCCATTTCTTCTTTACAACATTGTTTCAGTTTAGTTTTTCGGGCATTATGCTAGCTCTGTTAAGATCCCACACCAGCATTAAAATTAGGTTGAGGTCTGGGCTTTGACTAGGACATTTCAAAACGTGATTTTATTTTATTTTCAGCCATTCTGATGTAGATTTACTGGTGTGCTTTGGATCATTGTCCTGATACATGACCCAATTTGGACCAAGCTTTAACTGTCGGGCAGATGGCTTTTTTTTTTTTAAGTTTTTTTTTTTTTTTTTTAAGGTTTTTTAAAAAACCTTTTCCAGATTGATGTGCAGGAACGATTACTTCTCTAAGACTATTGCTTATGTCTTGCCCACATGGCACTGTGTTAGTGCACACATCTGAATGCTCCAAACTGCCAAAACATCTATTTTTATAGAGATCCTTCTGATGGTCAATTAATCAAGGGCAGATGCTTAGCAGCACCTGACTGCAACTTAACCTCTTAAATCCTGTGGAAGCAGTAAGGGAGTACTTTATTATTACCCTTTTTTTTTTGGGCTTTACGTTTGTTAAATAAATAATGGCCCAGGAACAAATTTTATTTGTTGTTTGTCTAGGGTTGTATGTGCCTAAAACTAAGATCCGTTTTGACCAGATGATTATGTTTTTACACGCACACAAAAGAAAAGAAATAGAAGAGGGGCACTAACTTTTACACATGACCTATACAGTATAAACAGACATACACTCCTACATTCACTTACTTGTTTTTCCTCTTTGGTCATGTTCTTCTTTTCTTCTGACTTTTCCACAAAGTACTTGTGGATTTTGCCAAAGTCACACTTGGACAGCTTCCTGATTATCTTCCGCTCGTCTTCTGTCATTATCTGGAGGCAGAGCAGGACATACAAGCTTAATGAGGAACAAGTTGTTCCTCATGGCTAAACCATAAAAAGAGAGGCAGTGAGGACAACCGAGAAATGGCTGGCATTCAGCAGAGCTCACCTCCTTCCAGTCAGTGAAGAAATTATTCTGAAAAGTCTCCTTGGTGGTGTATTCATGATCCAGCATCTTGGCATAGAAAGTCGCTACTTCCTCAGAAGGCAGGCTCAGCTGCATAGGCTTACCTTTAAACAAAATTATTTAAAAAATCAGTATTCAGTTTTGAGCAGTAAAGAAAACGTCTGGTATATAATACATACTCACCATCATATAAAAATGGGACATTGCTTGGTAAAGGTTCATATTCTGGTGGAAAGAGAGGCCCTTTATGCTCAAGACTTTTCCACTTCTGGCCATCGGCATGCTTCCCTTCCTCCCACCTGCACAAGAGTCATGATGAAAATAACTCTGAATCTTAAAAGCATGCTAAAAGCTTTTACTGAAGTTGTTGAGAAAATGCGGGAAAAAAATTCTACAGAAAGTAAATAACAGTGTCAAACCCTCTGTGCAATGCCTAAGTGCAGCAAAATGTATACAGTATATAAATTACACAGACTAGCCAGTTTACAAGGTACATGTCTATTTTATATACATCTAACAGAGGAGGAACAGAATATTTGGACAAAGGTCCATCATTTTTGCAATATATTATGAAGTAGGAAATGCTAGAAAAATCTGTAAATCTTATAGGCAGGATGGTGTTTTAGTCATCCTCTAGCCTCCAGAGTTGATTGCTGTTATTCAGAAACACTGTTGGCTGGTGAACCATTCTCAACCAGACAACGAGGAGGTGTTTCTAACTACTACCCTGTCTGTTTTTTTTGGTGCTATATTGAGAATAATCACATCTGTCCAGTGTACAATGACTCTACAGAAGTGCGTTTCCTAATTACAGAGCTGGTAAATGGCCAGCGAGAGCAGGTACTGGGTAAGTGCACTTATTAAACTAGCAGCTCAGTGTATGATATTAAGATGGATCTTGAAAGTAGGAGTAAAAGATTTGTGCTTTTCATTAATAATGACGCAAACACAAGGTGAACAAAAAGCACCCTGGGCTCTGAGTTTGAGAAACACTGACACACTAGCACCTAGCTCAAATCTGTACTAAAGAGTTTTGTTTATGCTGAATTCTTTATTTTTTACCCTAACACTCCAGTGATGTTAGAGCAGGAATCACGGTGCATAAAAAGGCACCAAAAAAAAAAAATTTAAAAAAGGCAGACGGAGGGGGCGGGGCGGACAGGGGAAAAAGCATCCCACTTGAGAATCGGGGCACTTAATAAAAACAGCGTAACCATGGAAACAATTGATCTCTGTTCTAGCTAACTAACCTTGGCGCGCGCACGTTAGGAGCAGCACGAGCATGTTTTCTGATGAACTGACACGCAAACGCAGGTCTGTCAATCTTCACCGAAAAGCGAATCAGCAGCGTCAAGCCATCATAACACTTTTTCATTACAATAAAATATAAAAATACAGGGCAACAATGTAAAGTTTAAAATTAACGCGCTCATGTCACTGCAGAGCACAAAACACACGCGCGCGCGCGTCTTAATGACGGTGTCACATTTGGTATCGTCCTGCCGGAAACGCCTGAAAGGCCTTGAGTTCCGCACATAAACAATACACGAGAGAGAGAGAGAGAGAGCGCGCGCGCGTGAATAGATCGGAAACCTCCTTAGTGTAGGTCACTGGCGCATAAATTAAAAAATTAATCACACTGACCCATTCCATGCATGTTAAACGTGTTAAAATGTCCAACACTACACAGGATGAATTTATAATACAATCACGTAAACAACACAACCACAGCGATCAGCCATAACATTATGACCACCTGCCTAATATTGAGTAGGTCCCCGTTTTGCCATCATAACAGTGATGCACTGTGTGTTCTGACACCTTTCTATCACAACCAGCATGAACCTTTTCATCAATCTGATCTACAGTAGTGCTTCTATTGGATCGGACCACACTACACAGGCCAGCCTTCGCTCCCCATGTGCCTTGCCACCCATGATGCTGTTGTCATTTCACTGATTTTCCTTCCTTGGATCACTTTTGGTAGGTCCTGACCACTGCAGTCCAGTAACATCCAATAAGACCTGCAGTTTTGGAGTTGCTCCAACCCAGTTCTCTAGCCATCACAATTCGCTCTTTTCAAAGTCACTCAAATCCTTATGCTTGCCGTTTTTCAGCTTCAAACACATTAATATCAGGAAAAAAAAGGTTCACTTGCTGCCTAGTACAGTATATCCCACCTACTTCCAGTCATCATTTTAAGGAGATATTAAAATGTAGCTACTGCTAGAATGGCCAGATTATAATGGCTAGACAACTGGGTCAGAGCAACTCCAAAACTGCAGAAACCTACTCGATATTTGCTGGGTGGTCATAATTTAATGGCTGATCAGTGTATACTGCTGTAATGAATACAAAATAATCACAGAGTTTCCGGATGCTACCTGCTGATGAAAGCATAAAGACTGATCCAATACCATTTACAGCCCATTTTACACATATTCAGTAACAAAAGAACTACTATACCGAGAAGTGATTTTACCATGTGTTACCAAATCAGTTCAAAGCCTTACCATTTCCATTTACCAGCTTCATCTTCAGCTTTTTTTGGTTCTCCTTTTCCTTTCTTTTTTTTCTTGTCCCCATCTACCATCTTGACCTTTTTATTTTTCTTTGCTTCATCATGTTCCGTACTTTGAGAACTCCTTTTCTTTTTCTGGCCTTGTGTTTTATCTTCTGTAATATTGATAGTGCACTCTTTGTCCCCCTTCTTTTCAGCACTGGATTTCTCTTCTCTCACCTCCTGATCATTCTCAACAGCAAGACAGGCTTGTGTGCAGCCAGAGATGGGATCAAAGATTTGCTCTTCGACATCTTCCTCTTTTATAGCTGTCAGAGATGTGTGGCTCTTATAAGACTGCTTCACTTTTGCCTATGAACAGCATGAAAATGATAAATAACTAATGAAGGTTATATGATAATCTGATTCAATAACCTTAGTCTACCTCTTTACCAAAGAAATCCATAATAAGACATTTTTCTAATTCTTAAGAATGTTGATATACTTTAAATAAATTTTAATATTTTTAGGAATTTTGTACTTACATTAATTTTATTACTTTTAACATCAGATGAACTTTTACTGTTTTCTTTTGCCTGATTCTTTTCAGATCTGCAAAGCAGGCAAATAAGGTTTTATTCAGTTACACAATATTTTAATATTTTTAAAAACTATTTAATGTTCATTGTTTCTTTACACCCCCTTACACATTTACAGGATGGGACTCTACTGTACAATATATTGGCAAAAGTTTGTGGCCACCTGACCATTCACACCCGTGTTGAATATTATATACAGTATGTACATTTATGTATATTACATAACCCTAACCCATATGTGCTTGTTGAATATTATATAGTTTGTATATTTATGTATTTAAGGTGTAAAGTTTTTACATTACTGTATAAAACTACCATGGACGAGTATTTCCTTGAGATGACTTTCCTTAAAATATCCTTTATTCTACCTGTTTCCTTGAAGTTTAGGATCCTTATCATTGGTAGACTTGTGTCGATGCTTGTGACTGGAGCTGTTTATGTTGCTGTTAGTTCTTGACTAGAAATAATTAAGAAAGAACTGTTGTTAGCAATTAGCCTTAAGACTATACATATTACAGCTGTAAGAGAAGTAAAAAAAAAAACACCACCACACCTTGCAGGTCTTAGCTTCGTCAGGTAATAAGGCTCTAAAAATACAAAAACACAAATCAGTGTCACACATAATACGGAGTCTTAGAAACGTCTTTCTTAGAAAAGAAACGTCCAGCAAAACATGTGAGTTCAATACATAATGTGTAAAAAAAAAAAAATTATTTAACACTATATTATTTCATAAATGTAAAGATTCATAATACAATGTTTACATCTTTTATTTATATTTAGTTGTAAATATACTGACAGTACTCATTATATTTCAAAATGTATAGTGAGGTAATTCACCAGAGTTGATATTATATCGCCATATTACCCAACAAATGGTTATAAATGGTTTTAAAGCTACTAACAATTCTCTTTTCTCTTGTGGTCGCATAATGTCCTCCAAGTTATTGTTTCCATCCACTCTACAAGACAACAGAACATTCTAGTGTTAGTATTACACAACCGTTTGAAATCATTTAAACAAACCGCTGCTAAATAACTTGCCTCTTTTCCAAGTCTTCATATGAGCCCTAACAGAAGCAAAAAGCACACTGCTTACAAAAATCACAGCTCATGGAGAAAATTGCAAATGACTAGAAGAATAACAGTGCCATCACATGGTCAACGATTCACAAAAATACTGAGCTCATACCAACTTAAAACCCTCAGCTTCAGATCCACTGTTGCGAGCATCAGACTTCTTTTTTTCAGAGCTACGTGAAGTATATATAGTATGCATGATGATGTATGATTAACAATATGGTTTTATTTATCTAGAAGAAAAGACATGAGGAACTTAAACACACCTTGTGATCTTAGACTCCTGCAGAGGTTTGTGTGAAGATCCTGAGTGTGACTTCTTATAGAAGGGAAGAAATGAACAAAACAGCCTTGTTGTACATGTGGGATACAAAATATTATGACCTTTCATGTCTAGTATACCTTTTCAGATGATCTGGAGTACTTTCCATTTACTTCAGAACCTTTATGTTTTTCCTTGGATCCTGATTTCACCTTCTTCCTAATTCTAACATGGAAAAAATGTATAACAAATAAATGACAGGAAAATGAAATGATTTTATGCTTTTGAAATAACAACATTTGCAATATAATGACTTAACCATCATAACATTTTTAGGCAGCTTTTAAATATTCTTCTGCTGTGGTGGAAACATTCTGGCAGACAAATTTTGCATTCTGTGCTGTCGTTCTGCAGTGGTATTCTTTTTTTTTTTTTTTTTGGATTGAAAAGTATGTAGACACCTGACCTTCACACCCATGTGTAGTTTTTCCAATAGGTTGAAGGACATGATTGTCTAGAATGCCTTCGTATGCTGTAACATTTTCCCTTTACTGTAAATAAGAGGTCCAAACCTGTTCAAGTATGACCCGTGCACAAAGTGAGCTACATGAATTGGTTTGCCAAGAATGGTATAAAAGAAACGAAGTGGTCTCCACAAAGCCGTGATCTCAACCTCTGCACCAGGACTTCTCACTCAACAGGTTCAGATTCTGTCCTCACTAAATGTTCTAGTGACTGAATGGTCACAAATCCCCACAGCAAAAGCCTTTAACTGCAAAAGAGGACCAAGTCTACAATGGCAGGTTCAAGTACATGTGGAGATTTTACATCATAATTCGGGCATTTTCAAATCAATATATTAAAACATGTTCAAATGGACATTTAAGGTATTCTCCTGTAGTGATTTCATACTGAAACTTAGCTCAGTGTGAAATTAGAACTGTGTTTTGCATCAGTGAATTTTCATAGCTATACTTTATTCTCTGTTAAAACTGATGATTTCAGAACATTGGTTGAAATAAATATTTAGCAAAGCAGCATTTTATATATAAACACTTCCATTTACTGTATATGAAGAGAATGACATTACTTCAAAATATTACCTTTCTATATACACTCACTGAGTACTCTATTAGAAAAATGTGTACACCTACACTTACTTTCATGAAATTTTCTATTCAGCCAACTATGTGAGAGAAATGCAATGGATAATATCATGTGGCAGCTGTATTATCTGCCCATGGTAGCATGTAAGCTACCATGGGCAGATAATATTCACATCACCCAATAAAATAGGTTTTAAAAAATTTAATCACCGTGATTTTGACTGTGGCATGATTGTTGGTGCCAGACAGGCTGATTTCAAGTATTTCTATAACTACTGATTTCTTGGGGTTTTCACTCAACGATCTTGAGAGGTTACTTAGAATGGTGCAATAATAAAAAATAAAAAAAAATCCTGACTGTCTTGAAAAGGAAACAATCAGTCAGATAACCACTTTGTGGCAGCACTGGTGCACAAAAACTCTACAGCTGAACACAGGAAAAATGTAACCTGGTCTAATAAAACTCATTTTCTGATGAGGCACACAGGTCGCTGGGTCGCCAACAGCATGAATTCATGAACTGAACCTGCCCTGTGTCAACAGTCCAGGCTGGTGGAGGTGATGGAACGTTAATGTTTTTCAGAGCATTTTGATTGGAATAAATCAATCAATCATCTCTTGAATGCCAGAATCTGTTTGAGAATCGTCACTGAAGAAATGAGTTAACCCATCATTTATTGATCACTTCTAGCATGGCATTCCCACAATGCAAACCATGTCACAAAGCAAAAGACACTGCAAACTGGGTGAGTTCAATGTTCATTAGCCTTTACAGTCACTGGCCTCCTGCATTTCAGACAAAAAGCGCACACAGAAAGCTGACAGAATTGCATAACACAACCAGAATCCTAAAGGAATGTTTTTCACATCTTACAGATTGCATGCCATGAAGAATTGAAATTGTTTTAGAGCAAAGGGAAGCCATACACAGTAGTATATTTAGAATATTTAGTGTAAAGACTTTGAATTGCCACTGGGCTACATTTTGTCACTCTGTTTCGAAAGGAATAAATGAACACAGTTTGATGGATGCGGAAATGAAAGGTTTGTTTCTACCCATGGACATCTGTCTCAGCTGATGATCTCTTCCTGTGAGAATGGTCTTCCTTTGCTAGCTCACCTTCCTCTTCCACCTTCATCCTTCATCACTGAGACAGATAATCACAAAGAATAATCATTTAGACCCACTGCATTGTTCAGACAGGGATGTGACTTTTCTCATGCAGGACTGAAATTAAACAGCAAACATTGGTTGGGATGATTTCTAAACTTTAAAATGAAGGCCAGCCTATCCTCTGCATATCTAACAATTACATAATTATATTATTTTTTACACATTAATAACAATTTAATAATTAAAAAAAGACAAATAAAATGTCTAGGACAGACACAAATGTGGATTTTTTTTAACGAGCAGTAAAAGTGTGGCCAACGTGCGGAAACAAACAAACAAAAAATCCTAACACTTCAAGCTGGAGAAATCGTCACCTACACATATGATATGTTTTAGTTCCTCGAGATAGTCGCTGGGCTGTGCCTGACGCAAATGCGCGAAAAGAGCTAAACGGCGTCGCTAAATTAGGTAAATGAAGCTCATATTTTGAGAACGAAGTGATGCGTTAGCTTACCCCTTTCACACCTGAAAGTTCTCAAGTTCTCGCTGTCGCCAATTGCGCATGCGCATCAGCAGCGTCGCCTCCCAGACTATCGAGACATCCATGTCATAAATGACGCCTGGCGTTCACACGACACAGAACTGCTAATTTATTTTATGGTAATTTTCTCACCTCAAGCAATAAATACGCAGAACACGATCAAATACCTTTGGGATGTTTATAAAAAGAAGGAAAAAAAGTTTTTAAACCAGGTCTCTCACACATACTGTACGCACTCATTATTGTGTATTCCAGTGCCAGGCATTCATGAGGCCCAACAGAATAAAACATGTCTCTCGGTTACTGAGCGTTTGATGTGAACTGGGGTATATAAAAACATCAGCAAGGGCACCACATATGCATTTATAGTTATGGACAATTTTAGCTGTAACTCTGCACTTCGGGTGGTTTTGCAATACTGACACGTTGATGCGTGGGTCATTTGTAGGTTTCTCACTTCCCATGCGGAAGGCCCGGGTTCAATTCCCACCCAATGCTCAATAGTTTTGCGGCAGGGTAACCTGTGCCAAGTCGTGTGAGGATCGTGAGGCCTGCTGTCGCGACCCCTCGATGGGAGCAGCCAAAAGTCCAACAACTGACGTACGTATCGGGAGCTGTGAAAACTCAAACTTCAGGATTAAACTGGGGACCCTGAGGCTACTTGATGTTTCCAACCTCCATTTCATCAGCTAAATTAAATTGTAATGTCTGTTTATTAGAAATTCAGTTTAGGTTTAATTCAAACTCTTCACACATACAAAATACAAAGAAGAAACTGATACACAAAAGTCTACACTTGTTTTTGTGAAATGATTTTTTTTTATTACAGCAAAAATATCAATAAGGTAAATCTTCTTTTCATCTTGCAAGAGAGTTGATGGAAAGATTGACCATCAAAGACATAAATTTCATCAGCATTTTGATAATTCTGTTTTCTTAGCAAAAAAATGGCACTGTGCATGTGTACTGTGTCAACAAGTCTAAGTCAGTACAATTTATTGTCCGTTGCACTGCCACAAATACTCAAATACATTTGGTATGAAGTTTACAGTGAGAAGAAATTTTGCACCATGGACATCTGGAAGAAAATAAAAACATTGAACAGGGTTAATCAACTTGTCCATCTAAAATTAGTAAACTATCAAGATCTGATATTCTAATAGTTAAAAAAAAAAAAAAAAGAACTTAAAACAAGACCAAAAACAATAAGACTGCATCTGTTAACCAAATGGAAATGGGTAAGAAAACATTGTTCTACAGTGCATTAGTGTGAGTGTATTGAACACACACACACACGTTATGTTATGAGCATGCTATGGATTCCAATTGCTGCTCGGCCTCTGCTGCCATTGCGGCCGCTTGTAGCTGTTCAGTCTCACTCTGCAAGCTGTTTGAAGACAGCTGCTTCCTTTCACTGTGCATGTTGTTCTCATGTCTCTTCAAATCTGATGCTTTGGCAAAGGCCTTGGTGCAGGAGTTACACCTGAAAGGCTTTTCGCCCCGGTGTCGCCGTTCATGGTCCTTCAGGTGGGACTTGTGTTTAAAAGCTTTCTCGCACATGTGGCAGTTGAAGGGCCGTTCATTGCTATGCACCCTCTCGTGTTTCTTCAAATCTGGGGCGCGGATGAAAGACTTGCCACAGTCTTCGCATCTGTAGGGTTTGAAGCCAGTGTGGATTTTTAAATGCTCTTTCAAGTGGGCTTGCGTGGTGAATGCTTTAGTGCATATCTCACATATGAACGGTCTATCAGCGGAATGCAGCTTTTCATGTTTCCTCAGCCGGTTCTCGTCCACAAAAGTCTTCCCGCAAACCTGGCAGGCAAACTGGTCCCTGTGGCCGTACAGCAGGTATTCAAGCTTCATGTCTGCAGTTGCCGTACTCCATCCGGGAGCTTGTTCATCCTTAACATCCCCCATGCTGTCAGCAAACGCAAGAGTCTGAGTGTGAGCGGCAAGCTCTTTGGGCTCAGCGTCCATTGCTTCCACATCCTGATCGTAACAGGCAACCTTGTGCACTTCATCCTGGGTTAGCTCTTTTAAAAGTGAAGTGGCTTCCTCTACCCGCAGGGCACTGTTCGGCGATTTGTCTAGATCGTGATTGCCTTGAGGTTCCTCCACCAGATCGTCAGACGGTGTGTCGTCCTGGTCGCCAATGACCTGGACATCGTTGTCCTGACTTAACTGGGCCTCGTCAGGTTGAAGTCCCATTTTCACAAGGTCGTAGGAATATTTGGCATTTTTATGGTCGTTTTTCTCTTCGGAGGACATGTCGCGTTTCTGAGAACAAAGCTTGTCCAAAAAACGTATTCCAAGTATTTGTCCGGATGACATCATTAAATTGACATCTTTCTTTTTAACGGAAATCTTCGCTGTGTACATGTAATTCAGCACCTCTTCGAAAATGTCCGAGCGGATGAAGTCGATCTCGATGACCGACGAGCTGTCCACCTCGTGCTTCTTAAAAAGCTTTTTGAAGTAGTTGCTGCAGGCTGCTAACACACACCGATGTGCTCTGAACTTAACGTCTTCAACCACCACGGCTATGTCACAGTGTTCGCCTTCTAGTCGCTGCTCGTTCAGAATTTTTAGGAAAATTGTTTTGTGTTCATCATCCACATATTTCAAAGTTTCTGACATGCTGGAACACAGTTCTGGAGGGAAAAATGAGAACAAGAAGATACGTTCAGTGTTCTTGGTTTAGGAATACTTTTAAGCAATTACACTATAAATCATTACTGAAGCACTTTCTTCACAGGTTATGAGTTAGATGTCTCAGTGATCTGACCAACACATGAACTTTTCAACTAAAATAAGCAGGTGGATAAGTGTCCTTATATCCCCTACATGCTTTAAGCCATTATTAATAATAATAAATATTATTATTATAAGCACTGTGTGATGTAATATGAGAGATAAGCAAATTCTCATCTTTCCAATCTCAGTTTAACATCACTCCTCCTAGCATAATCAGGTAGCTAGCTAGCATGCTATTGACATTCCGAAACCTGAGGTAAAGTGATGTTTGATTATAACAGGACACCACGAAGCACACGTGTGTTCACTACTTTACAGGCATGCAGTGCACTAGTTAAGGCTTATAATCCTCTCTCGGTATTGTTTACCTGCCGCATTAGCCTCTCCGGTTAGCAACCATCTTGTTATGCACGGTTAGCATTTAGCAAGAAGGCTAGCTAGCCAGCTATCTTTATAAATTCACCAGCTAGCTAGCTAGCTAGCTAGCAGTGTAGCTAACTATCATAAACAAACCATTGTTATGTAACTGTTTAGCAACTAAAATCCTCGTAATGCTGAATAAAATATCAACAAAAATCTTGTTGTAAACAGGCTACATGGCAGCGGTTTATGAACACAGGACCCCCTCCTGTGTGAGAGTGTGTGAATGAGTGTGTGAGTGTATCTGAGTGTGTGTGCGTCTCTTCCCCCCTCAGCAGCGCGCTAGTAATATGGACGCCGTTCACGACGGACACAAGCACGAGCAGCCATGAACACTCCTGACATGACGAAGCCGAGAACGCGCAGGCATCCTGCTCAAACATTCGGCAATTATTTTAAAAGCTGCTCCAATTTGCGAAAAAAGCACATTTCTCACCCTTACGTGGCGTTTTGATCCCCTGGAGAAGTCTACGTTGAATGTCACACAGCCAGTAGTGAATAATGCACTTTGTGTTTTGTTGGCCTGAGGACGAGCACACACACGCGGGAGAACGCGCTTGCGCCAGCACGGAACTGCAGACGGAGCGAGGGCGTGCGCAGCCGTGCCGCCAGCCAGCGCGCGCTTACGCAAACAGCGCACAGACAGGCCACACAGAGCGCGCGCGTTGGGCCAGCTTTCAGGCACGCTTGAGTAAATATTTCGTGAATAGCAATCTCTGGAGCGCGGGTACGGGAGCTGCTGGCGGCGCGAAAGCCACTGTCACGAGCGGGAAATGAGAGTGCACGCATTTTGCGCGCCACTGTAACCGAGGGAGCGTAATAATAGACAAAACGTTGATTATGTTATTTTTTTATCTCCCTTATTGCCATAAAAATAATTTCAACGTGCCGAAATGGATATCATATGTCGCGTCCTCTTTCTTGTACGTTTACACCAGAGGTTAAACCTATATATTTTTTATATTGTACACCCCCATTTATATGTATATATATATGAGGACAATAAAAGTTGTGAAAAAATGCCAAAGGCATCGTCTTGGATTTATTTATGTACTTAATTGTTATTATTAAGTAAAAGACCATTTCCACAAGACACGAATTTCCTCACAGATTTCTGGGCTATTTAGATCTCGACTCTGTCCTCTCATAAATATATCAGAATTCTCATAAATATTTTTAATTCACCTGTGATTATTTGTAGTTTGGTAACCCTAAAATGTATGTAAGTGTCTATTGCCTACTTCACACAATGACGTCATGTCATACATCCCTGAAAATTTTGTTCTTGATATATACACTATATCCACAAGTATGTGACAATCTGACCAGCAGAGTTATGTGTGGTTGTTCCCCAGATTATTGACACAAAGCTGTAAGCACATATCTGTCTAGAATGTTTTAAAACAGTAAAGTAATTTTACCAAATAATTTTCTTATATACAGTGGTGTTCAAAATAATAGCAGTGTGTTGACAAAAGTGAGTAAAGCTTCATATCCATATAATAACGTTTAATTTAAATCACATAAATGCACTGGACACCCTGCACATTCTATTCTGAATCACATCATTTTCATGAAGAAAAATGTGCTAAATGTATTATTAGTTTCATGTAAGTGAAGAAAAACAAATATTAGCCTGTTCAAAAAATAGCAGTGTCATCACTCATCTTTACAAAGTGATGCATTTACCGTTTAAACAAAAATGCTTGAAGTTTAATCTTTCTTGTGCATCTTTGAACTAATATTTATTTGTATAACCATGGTTTCTGAGAACCGCTTCACATCTGTGACAATTGTACTACATGCCACAATTCCTCTGCATTTCTTGGTTTTGCCTCA
>JAQMYG010000033.1:25263732-25296491 GCA_030014215.1 Clariallabes teugelsi
ACACACACACACACACACACACACACATACACACACATACACACACATACACACACATACACACACATACACACACAAACCGGGGCAATATTTCAATGATTATATGAAATATTACAGTAATTTATTACTGATTACAGATCATGACGATCAAAAATCCAAGACCAATCAAATCAAAATGAAAAATTACAGAAATTCTGAAAAATTATTTAATTATGCATGCAGTACTTAGTTGGGGTTACTTTAACATGAATTATTTGCATCAATGTGTCATGGCATGGAAGCAATCAGCCTGTTGCACTGCTGAGGTGTTAGTGAAGACCAGGTTGCTTTGATAGCAACGTTTAGCTCGTCTGTATTGTTGAGTCTGATTTTCTCATCTTTCTCTTGATAATACTCCATGGACTCTCTCTCACACACACGCACATAAAGCAAATGCATGGAAACCCCATAACATTCACTATTCCTGCATCCTAAAAGATGTGGTGATGTGTTTTCTCATTCCTCAGCGTACCTGCTGAGTCTCGTATGTTATAGTCTTCATTTCCGTGTGGATCATTGGCACTTCTTGTACCACCATGCTATCTGACTCTCCTGACAATGGACTGCTAAAGGTTATGACCTCTGTTGTCTGGAGCACTGACGAAACCTAAAAAAAAAAAAAAAAAAAAAAAAAAAAGAGAGCAGATAATATGTCTGAATGTTCCTGTCCAAGAGTTGGAAGACAACAAAAATGCTTTGATAAGATATTAGCATTTGTGCCATAGTGCTTTTACAGTATATAAGAAGAAAAAAAGGTGACCGCATGCACTTTCATGTCTTAATTCTTTAACCTTTTTGAGTGACTTTTTGAGTGTTTTTGACTAACATTTCAGTGCTAATGACTAATAAAGTGAAAAACAAAATTGCGAATCTGTAACTCAATGCCCCTTCTCCTATAACAGCAGATAAACATTCAAAGGAAATGAGGAAGAGATAAAAGAACAAGTTCTAATTTGTGATCAGTTGTGTGTGAGTGTGTGTGCATCAGTGTGCTCAAACGCCCAGGGCAACTGTCATACATTTCCAAATCTGATGAAGTCATGTCACAGCCTGGCTCATGTAAGGCATGACTCATTTCCAAGACTCTCGGTATTCTTCTGCCGAAAAAAATGTTTTGCATAAAGAAACAAACAAATCTCATTTAAAAATCCCAGTGGAGCTCACTGATACACACGCAAACACTGATGCACACCGGAACTACTGGCTTAAATAACAGCACGTGGACATTATTAGGTGTTTCAGGGAGGAATAGAAGCACAAGCCTGGGCATTGGTTTGTGGATGATGGGGTCAAAGGAGGGGACACCACAAAAAATTGAGTTCTACCTCCTCATTGTGACCCTCAGCATCTCCCCTCTGCTCAGACAGGATGATAGGGGAGCAGAGTGCCAAATTGGGTGACTCGTCTCTTGTGATTGGCTCATCATCATCATCAGCAGACAGCAGAGAAAAACTCTCATCACCAGAATCGCTGTCACTAGGCGACAGGGTTCGAGTGGTCGGGGCAACGAGGGCATTACCCACAGAGGACACGGCCCTGGTGAATTCAGCAGTTGCCATGCTGCTTGAATCACTGCTGCTACTTGAATCGTCCGAGTCTGTGTCACGGTCTGGTGTATTCTGGTCTGAGACATGCACAGAGCTACCAGGCTCATCATAGCTACTTTTAGAGACGCTGGACTCCAATTGATGTTCAGGAGATATGAGGGCGTCTACCTGTGACTGTTCTGATACGGTATGCTGCTGTCGGTCAGCTGCTTGCTCCTCTTCTCTTGGCTGGTCTTTTTCTGGAAGTTCCTGTGTATCTGCTGGCTGATGAAGAGTTCCATCAGGACCGGAAGATGTCTATGACAAAACATAAAATAATGAAGATCAGAGATCACAGTTTAAAAAAAGAAAAACACATTATTACAAATACCTACAATATTAAGCGTATAAGCTTATTAACACCGTTTTAAACAACTTAAGACTGAACATTATATTACACTGAGGATTTTTTAGACAAACGTATTTGTACATTAATGCACACAGAGGAAAATGTATGTATGCATTAAAGAGTAAATATATTTATATGACAAACTAAAATAAATGTTATTGCACATCCTGTACACAACCGATTTAAAAGATTAATATTTGAGATTCGAAAAGGCATTAGGAGTGCAAGAATTACATATTGCTAATGTTGTGACTTTGAATACAACATCCTCTACTACCCCTGATGGTCCTCCAAGCAATAAATCTGTCACTAGGTAATGAAAGGACACAAGATGGCTTTAAGACATTTAAGACATTACAAGGACATGGTGACACGCTGGCCTATAAAAGCATGCAGTATGCTAGGCTGCAATAAAAATGCTTTGTGATTATAAATAAGCCTATATCATACATCATAGCTACAATTCATAAAGCATTAAATATTATTATAATGTTAGCAGCTGTAAGTAATTCTGTCCTATACTTCTGAAAAAAGACTGCTTGCAACAGATGTACCAAGCTGTAAACATTAGAATGCTGTCTCTAGTGTAGTCCACCTTAAGGACGGCCCAAGTTTGCCCAGTAGCGGTTGAGGAGGAGGACCAGGGGCGAGTGCTGATCTGGTCATGAGCAGACTTTAACAGAGCAGTGAGCTCCGGAGACATCTCCTCGAATGTGGGCTTAGGCTGAGCACATGCCCACAAAAACCAGACACACACACACACAGGTGAGGGATTAAAATGAAGACATGAACATGTGAGCACACACGCGCAAGCACAGACACAGAGACACCATTTGTCAGAACACAGAGACTGGAAATTTGGGAAACAAAGTTATCAGACTAGAAAGTTGCGCTGAATGAAGCTTTGCATCATTTGGCAAAATTTTGCATTTTTATTTGGGTTATTCATAAGAGAGGCAATTAATTTGCTATTTTTCTAAACATACACCAGCAATCTTACTGTCTGTTTCAAATGAAACACATCTAGAAAACCTTACGAGGTTTGACTACAAATCACTCA
Organism: Clariallabes teugelsi; assembly: GCA_030014215.1. Classification (NCBI taxonomy): domain Eukaryota; kingdom Metazoa; phylum Chordata; class Actinopteri; order Siluriformes; family Clariidae; genus Clariallabes; species Clariallabes teugelsi. The sequence goes on from JAQMYG010000033.1 coordinate 25,266,767, forward strand.
TTCGTCCTAGATCTTTACTGTGAATTTTTAAAGCCAGAATTAAGTTCCACCATTTAACCTTTACAGAGACTTACACTAATCGAAACATGGTAACTCTCTCCTTTTCGTTCCTGATGAATTTCCGAGCACAACAGCCCTAAAAAGAGTGGAGTTACATCAGTTTCCACTGGGATTCTGTACCCTCTTATGAACAGAGCCCTCATCAATCCACATCAAGCAGCATAAACATCAGAGGAAACATAAAAGGAAAAGAAATCTGCCATCTTTTCGATCTGCGACTGAAGCCAAAGACATTTCATGTGTGATTGGCAGCAAGAAGCCTGGTTAAAAAACAAGGAAGTGAAAAAACAAAACAAAAAACAAAAATAAGCTGCTCATTTGTGAGGCAAAATAAAAACGTCAAAGCTAGACTCATAAAGCAGCTGGCTCGGGTTTAAAAAGCAGGAGCGACATCAAATTCCATGGTGAGGTATTTGAGTCGGGAATTAAAAGAAACACAGAAAGACAAAAGGAACACAATATACATTTAGAACATTTGTAATAATGTAAAAAGGACTGCAAAGCGCTGGCTTTTAATTAATTTGTTCATTTGAATTGTTTTGGAAAGCCAGGCCGGGGGAAGCTGCCGGGTGTCGCGTGGGAAGCAACGTGCTGGAATTATCAGTGTTGTGTTATACTACCACTCTGGCTGTTGGAGAGGTTTTGATTAGATAAGTGCCAGGGCTGGGCCTCACACCCAATTCCACTGACTTCGATGGAGATTTGATTGGAGACCGAAGCGGGGACCGGAGAGGGGACCTGGGCGTAAGGGTGATTGAAGAATCTGTAAGCAGCTTCAGCTCATCCTTTGTCGCCTCTTCAGTTTCCCCACCCGAATCGACGACCACCACCATTTTCACCACGCCTGCAGGCTCAGAGGGAGAAGGGGTCCTTGCTTCCTTAATTGTGATCACTGGTGCTGGTATGGTTTCTGTGGTTGCCAGGATTGCAGTCTCAGGCTTCTCAACAGAGACTGGTATGATCTTTACAGCTGTGATGCTTGTTTGATCAGAGAGCTTCCTCTGCTCTACTGTGAGAGTCGGGGATGGAAAGTCATCTTTGGTGGTGGTCACGATCTTTCCTGTTGTAGTGTCATAAGTCTTGCCGAGCGCGTATGTCTTTTCACGGACTTCCTCCTGTATGGCTGATGCCTTTTTGAGAGCTACGTCTCCCAAAGCCTCGTCAGCGGTAACAATGTTAGTAATGCCCACTACTTTGTAGCTGACTACGTTTTTCTTTTCAGGTACCTTAGGCGGGACCTTGTCTATAATTACCCAACCATCAGACTCCTACATACAAGATACAGAAAGGCATGTTAGGCACCTCTGTAGGAGGAGTGGAAGATACACTTAAAGCCAACAAACATGTCAGTAGCTACTCAAACATGCTGATCTTTAAAAAGGTCTATTTAATAAAACTGAACTAAATCAAACATTTTTGTCTGCTTACAAAGAACTAACACAATGAATCAGACTTTAATGGAAGGCCTTGTCCGTTAAAAAGACAAAACGGCACCTACCACATCATCTTTTCCGTCAACCAGGCTGTCCTGTTCGTCTGCACCTATAGCAACCTCCTCCTTCTCGGCCGCTGTTTCCAAATCTTCTTTGGTCTGTGTGGAAAGAGAGTGCGACATTAAGAAGGAACATTGTGGAACACGACTCGGAGAGATCTACATTGTACTAGTGACCTGACATTTATGTTCCACTGTTATCTTCAATTACATACTGCATAATTTAGTCCTAAAATGTCTCGGATCTGACACAGCCACAGTAAATTCTTTATTGCATTAGCTTCAAGTATTCATTATATATCGTAATCCTAGGAAACACTAGATAAATGTGACTACATTTATGATATTTTCACTTGCTAAGATGCTTTTTTTTTTTTTTGTGCCATCATTTTAAATCACAAGAGTTTTTTTTTTTTTTAAATGTCACTAGGCTCATAATCACACCAGTGACAGTAAAACCAGACACAAAGGTCTATTAAATATTTTTTTTTTTTTTTTTTTTTTTTTTTTTAAGAATGGCACACACAATGGCATGCACATTAATCAAACAAGCATCGATAACTTATTCTAAACACAATAATGCATAATAATTTAAATTATCCACATGGGGGAAAAGAAACAGAATTTACAACTAAATCAAATTGTTGAAAAAAGATGAACATGATAACAAATTATTTTTCTGCTTAGGAATCTTGAAAGTTATAAAAGGATTCCAGTTGGGCTTTTTTAATTCAATGTATGACAGATAATTTAAGAGGCATGTTTTCACCATATTCTCAGAATCACTCATGCAATGTTTATATAAATTTGCAACCTTACAGCAGCTGTCACTTACATGGCTGCATGTCCCTCTGCCATACTGAGAATCTAATTTGTCTGCAATCTGTTGATTCTCGCATGCTGCGACGGTCGCGATAACAAGTGTGATTAATACATCATTTTTTTCTACATCATTTGAGCGTTTACATTTTATGTGCTACGGAAATACGCAGACCGCACCAGTAACACCATGTCTGTGTGCAGCTGAAAAGGGCATGCGAACCTGCTTGAGATCTGCTCGACAGATCTTTCCCTCCAATCTCACTGTCTTTCTGTCAGCCATTTGATGAAACCTTATTTACAGCCATGTAGCAAAAAAAAAATCAATGTGACAATCTTCAGGAAAATCAGTAAATCATTCTTTCATTTAATCTAAAGCATTCATTCAGCTTCAACCCAAAAGAGCCATTTTCCCCCTTAAACAAGCCTCAATCATCTTCACAGCATCTGTCAGCTGTGGCGGTCACCGCATTAAAGTCTCAAGGTTACAAGCATTGGGAATATTTCAGCCTTTTCTAGTTACAGTCAGTAACCTTTTTAAGCAATTAAAATGGGCAACTATTTACAAAAAAAAAAAATCCTGTCTAAATGATTGCTGAGTGACTGTTTTTACTTACATCCTCAGGCTCTAAGGGTTCAATCATAGGAGCCTCGTCCAGTCGGGGGGATCGCAGTGGGGATGACGAGAGACGTTTCTCCCACTCCGTTAAACCTGATTTACTTGTGCCTCCCTCCAGGAAAGTCCTCTTCAGCTCACTAATATTGGTCTGGTGTTTGATCAGGTCTGGTGTTGCATCTACCTCCTGGGAAAACAAGAACATTCTTATAATTACTAGTGATCCTACGACAACTAATAATTATAATGTTAATAATAATAATAATAATATTAATAATAATAGTAGTCACAACATAAAGATGTTCCTGTGTATCGTTAGTGTGGCTGCCATGTAGTTTTAATAGAATACAGTTGTTATTTCTTAGCTTAGGTTAAAAAGCAAGCCATACTTCATCATTAAAGCTGAACCGCACTCACCACACTTGACATCAAAACAGCAAGACACAATTAACACCTTGCAGTGATACAAACTTAGCTGTGACATTCTCTTAACATTTGCAGTCTCAAACTATAACATGCTTTATAACTGCTCTTTTAGACAAATTTATCCTTACCCTGAAGCTGAGTGATCATGTCTATCATGCTACACACACCTGATGTTAATGTTTTGTTTTCACTGCATGCACTACGTCCCTCCATTCCTTACCAACCTCCAGCATCAGTTTACTATGTCTGATAAACACATTTTCCCCTTTAATTCTCCTTATAAAACTGGGCTGCGGAGGGAAAGAGAAATCGATTTATCAACTGAGAGCTTCCTACTGTCACAGATGATGAGTTTTGTCAACATCCTGGTACAATAAAATTGCAGGAAGCGTAGATGTTGAATACCCTTCATGAGAATCATCATGAATCCTAAAGTGCATATTGACCACATACTCAGTTTTATTTATTTTTAGACTATACTTCAAAATAGTAATAGTTTATTTATTATTATTATTTTTTTTTTACAATTTCGGTAACTATCCTGATATCTGTTCTGCAATGAAACCCATAGTATTCAGAAAGTCTTCTCACCTGGATCCTTATTTCAGATTCGTCGTCCTGATCCGACTGACGATAAGAGATACACCAAATTAGATGTCACCATATCAGTAAAACAACAACAGATAGGTAATGCAGCAAATGTGTCAGTGAAAAGAAAATTATGATGATAAATGGAAAAAACATACAGAATGAATTGTTCTTAGATGATCCACAGGTGGGAATAATAAGCTCAGTACATTTATAAACAAATGATTTTCATTTTAATATCTGCTTCCCTGCTGAGTGTAAATCTCTGGCATAAAAGGATAAAATACCTACCATTTAGCGCTATGTTCCTACAATGTCAAAACAGTCATTTAATGAGATTGAAAGCACAATTACTGAAAAAGGTAAATAGCGCAGTGTATATGATGATATATGGATAAATACGCATTAAAGATTTTGACTGTAAATCATAGAGCTTAGAAGCTAAAAAACATGGGTGATCTGGAGACAACCATGTCTTGTTACATAAAGACTCAAAAATACTAAATGAAACAAACAAATAAATAAATGGGCTGACAGTTACAAAATTTTCATATTTTTGCCTCCGCACACCACAACAGTAGATTCGAAGATGTCATTAATGTGTAGTGCTTCAATTTTGTTCAATTGAGAAGAGATATAATTTATCACAGGCTTAAAAGTAAGTGGACAACTCAATGATGAGCAGTTTCATTTCCAGTTGTGACCAGTTCCCTAACATTTTCTGACAAAATAAGAAGATAGAAGGTCTGGAGTTGATTAAAAAGTGCTGAATTAACATTTGGCAGCTGTTCATAAAAATACATGATTCACATATGAGCTGCTGGTGCAAGGAAAAGGAGGACATCAATGGGCTGAAAAATTAAAACAGACCTACCAGAAACTTTATGAGTGGCCAAACGTACTATACTTACAAAACAAGCAATGCACTGCTAAGCTAAGTAACACCAAATAACCTGGAAGACTAAAGAAAACAACAAAAATGGATAATAAGTCTTTCCTTTCCTTTTCTTGAAGAAAAAACACCTTTCCCAACATCTAGCCAAGTAAAGAACACTCTGGGGAAGGTATGCATATCATTGTCCACAATTCAAAAGCTGATTTGACTATAAATGCAAACCTAAAGATGCAAACCACTCAAGAACATAAAAGTTGGAACCACTTTAGTTAGAAAACATGTAAAAAAAAGCTACAAATGTACAAAATACCCAAATTAATGGAAGAAAAAAGTATGGAGAGGAAAAAAAGGGCTCTTGCTCCAAAGCATATCACATCACAGAAAAAGTGTGAGGCAGGGTTATGGCATGGGTATCTACTGTACGGCTGCCAATGGAACTGGATAAATGGCATCTCAAGAACACTCTTGAAATGTAAGGAGAAACAATAAAAAAACATCCCAGTAAGACAAGATTTTTTCAACAAATGAAACTAAGCCAAATTAACGATAGAAATTAAACAATATGAAGAAGGAAAGGAAAGGCTCTTGATCCAAAGTATATACTATGCTTTGGCATGGGCATGGGCATGTACAGCTACCACCGGAACTGGAACTGGTGATAGAAGTAGCAGGATAAACTCCGAGGTGTATAGAGCTAGACTTACTGCGCATATTCAATCTAATACAAAACTGAATAGGGACCCAAAATGTATTGCAAAAGAACCCAAGAGTTTCGTACAGCAAAAAAAAAAAAAAAGCAAAAGATAATCAGCCAGCTGCTGTAAAGGCCTGACAAGGAGCTCAATGGAGGAAACAGCATTTTGTGACCATGGATAGACTTTAGGCAGTCATTGACCGCAAATGTTTTGCCTCCATCATTAAAAATAATTCCAATATTTATTATTATGTTAGTTTGTCCAATAATTTTTGGGCGTGTGAATATGGAAAAAAGTCTGTAAATTGTAAACTGAATTTTTTCTTTATCGTTTACACTTTGATTACTTTTCAAATCTATTGTGGTAGTATACAGAGGGAAAATTACAAAAAAGTGTCCCTGTTGAAATATTTATTGGGTCTATGTGTGAAAAGGTCAGGAACTTCAACCTATATTACAAACCTCTGTCGCTGTCAATTCACCATCAATAGCAGTGTCTGTAAAATCAGTCTGTAATGTGCAAACAGGCACACATCCATTCGAAAGCATGCAAAGGAAGAAATTCATCTTAATTCTCGAATATCTTACGCATAAATTAAGAACTGCAAAGTACAGTATATGACATTATAATTAAAGGCATTGTTAATTAAAGGCATCGTACCCTTGTGTCTTGTCGGACAGGAGTTGGTGGACTTGGCTGGGACACTTCTGTAGCCTTGGTTATCTCGTCCTCTTCTTCCACAACTATATTTTCTACGAGCACCAATTCCTCCTCCTCTGATCTCTTCTCCTCTGCCTTTTTCTCTGGTGTAATTGTGGTAATGAGGTCACTCATGGCAATGCCCTTTGCAGCACCGTACAATGCTGTGCCCATCTCTATAACACACACACACAGCTTTTCATTCATTGCATAATAATTGTAGTATGCAGTATGTTCGAAGCTTGGATGCTGATGTCATGACATTGCAATCTAAATGAGCAAAGCCATCCTGCATTCATTTTCAAACTTACAGGGACTGCGAAAACAGCATCAAAGCAAAGGCAAAATTAACATACCAGAAACACAAAAATGCAGCCCTCATTTCCAGATATTAGCCTTGATCTATGACAGGAATCAAAAGCAATGTCCAAATAGCACAATAATGATTCTGCTGTTTGTTGCAATACAAAGTCATAGTCAAAGCCTAGTAACCATTTCATTCCAGTAACTATACAATACTGGGATTTTAATTCATAAAAAAAAATCTTTAGTTTATTTTACCATTAGACTACACCCACTATCCACTTATTTAGGAACACTGGTACACCTGCATAATCATGCAGTTATCTAATCAGCCAGTCATGTGGCAGCAGCACACTGCAAAACATCATGCACATACATGTCAAGAACTTCAGATAATGCAGGTAATGATTATCTGTGACTTTAACCGTGGCATGGCTGTTGATAGTTTATTGAGCTAGAAAGAAATTACACTTAGATTGGCATAAAAAAAATGTATGATAAATTTTTTTTAAAATTAAATAAATAAATAAATAAATAAATATATATATATTCTTTTACAGGTGCTGATTGACTAGTTTTTAATAGTCTGTCACTGAGTTCAAACTTCTAAACTTCAGTTTTCTCTATTAACTATTTATCCTGACTTAGACGCATCAATGTTCACATTTATTACAGTAAAAAAAAGCAGCTCTTCATGTCTTCGATGTAATTCAGTTGTATTACTACAGCTTTTGGTTTTATCATGGAGTTTGTGCACAAGGAAACCCGAATAGAAATGCTTTAAATTCCAAAGCCAATGACTGTTTAATGATTGTACGAGATGGAGGTTTGTGTCTTAAAAGAACGAATGATAAAAGGTGAGGTTAACACTCAGGTAGTAGGTACACACTACAACTTCTCCATGGTTATTATTGAAAGAGATTGCTTTTTCAAAAAAGTACTGTACAGGGGATTTTAGTCACTACATCTACCAAACATTTAAACAAAAGTACTTCACACACGTATACATACATTTTTCGAAACTATCTTCAATCAATTTCACTTTAAAAAACGTTATTTTCCATTTTTATTTTAACAATTACATGAGTTTGAAAAGTTACACGAGGGGAAAATCCATGCCTAAAGAATTTACTTTGAAAAACCTTATTGCAGAGATATTGTAGCAAACTGTGGAGCAACAGAATTGCAAGGAGGCCTGGGTACTGGAAATGACTGTATCGAACCTGTTTTTACAGATATTTCACAGGAGCTCCACTTTTTAACACGGGGCGGGGGGGGGGGGGACCACCAGAAAAGATTGCAACTCAATAATAAGGCAAAAGCACAGTCTATTTTTACAAAAAAAAACAAAAAACAGATGGGATTATGGAAATGACTGACAGTCCTCATCCCCCTTTCCACTTCATACGGTTTTGCCAGGGTCTACTCCTCAATATGTTTCCTATTTGAAAAAGCCACTGATGACATGCCCTCGGTTTCTGTCCCAGGACACCAAGGATGTTTTGAATTTCTGAATTGAAAACAAAATTTATGGTATCTACCACTTCGCTATCATTAGTCACTCACAGTATGTAGTTAACAGGCAGAGCCAACATCTAAGCTCACAAATTACACAAATGTAATAGAATGGTGATATACACAATAACATCCCTACATTCTTATGTTTGGCTAAGAATACTGTACAATATTCATTTTTAAATAACGGTCCTGAAATTTAGTCAATGAGATTACTTTAAAAATAACAGCCAGTGATATGAGCTATGATGACAAACATACCCAGAAGCCAACAAAAAAAAAACACATAAATAAATAGAAAGCTAAGCAAACGGATGACTGTAGCTAGCAGTGAGTTTGTACATGCTAGGCTAACAGCGTAGACAGTCAGGAGCATGCAGAGCTGGCTAGAGGATTGCAGCAGATTACTAATAGGGAATCGATCGCACCACATGTCCTTCCAAACTTGTAAGCTCTAACTTAAGATCTAGGCTGGGGGTTGTAGATGCACATAATACCTGCTGGTTTAGTGCCGTTCATAGTGATAAGTGGTTTAGATCCTGGGACTACAGTCGCTGTCATTTGGGGGATGCTCCGCTGAGCTGAGGAGAAAGTCAACACCACAAGAAGACTTGCTGACTTTTTTTTACATAATAATATTTATTTGATTTATATTGATTTATATAGATTAACATAACTAATCTGTACAAGTATAAAATCTTGCAGATGTCGGAACAATGAACATTTTTGAAATGCTGCTCCTGCTATAGTATGTCACAAGGCTGTGCCCTCCTCCATATACATTAACTTATAAACCCCCATGATTAGCTACTGGGTAAAAAAAATCAGGAGAAAGTCCGAGAGCTCAACTAGTTTTTGTCAGACTTCAAACTTGTGATCAACTTGCGATAATAAAGACATCTTTTTGTTGCACCACTTGGGAGCAACTAATAAATAATACAGTAAAAATAGCTTTGTCTCTGCTTTGTCTTAGACTATTAATAAAATTTTATGGGCCTGAAATTCACTTGAGTTTCCTACTTTTTTTGTAAAACACAGCATACAAAGTGTACAAGTTTAACCACTAGCTACATGTGTTCATTTTTCAATGGCAAACTAAGGAGAATGCTTTTACAGAAGACAGATTAAATCACTCACTCACTCATTTTCTCAGAGCTTATCTTGTGGAACTCGACCACTAGGCGGGGTACTCCCTAGATGTCCATTGCTGGGCATACACGCACACACACACTAAGGTGATTTTGGACAATCCAATTAACCTAATCTGTATGGACTGTGGGAGAAAACCCGAGTACCCTGTGGAAACCCACCAAGCATAGGGAGAGCATGCAAACTCCACACGCACAGACCCAAGGTGGGAATCGAATCCCTGGAGGTGCGAGGCCACAGTGTTAACCATTAAGCCACCATGCTGCCTGAATGAAGTTAATCTAAAAAGCCATGTGATGCCACAATAAGTGATTAGTTTAGACATTGCATTTTAACAAAGCCCTAAAAAGTTGAAAGGTATTGGGTGGACAAAAGAAAAAGAAATCACTCTGTTACATCTACAGAGAATAGCATTTTGTAAAAATCATTTGTCAGAAGCAATACATCCATGCTTCTCAACATCAAATAGAAGTTGATTCTGCCCTATAGACTATATGCATGAAACATTGTTTCTATTCACTCTATAGGTCAGTATGTCGTATTATGATTTTTATGGAAGAAAAAATTACTTGCTGAGCCTTTAATATACTGGGACTGGGGCAAAGGAAGTTTAACCCCAGCCCTCTTGCATACAAGAGGTAATTACAGAGAACGCAGTTAATTGGAACTCACACTGGCAAATTAGGCTTACATTGTTCAAATCAATAGTTTCATTTCAGGATCATTTCATTTGTGAATTACTGTCCACATCAAGGGAAATCACTAAATCCAGAACAACAACATTAGTTGTCAACACCACAGCATTAATGCTGAGAGCCAAAATCAAACGTCTGTCTTCCGCAAGCTCTCGGGAAGCAATTTATTCCATTAATTAGGAACAAGGGGAGTAAAGACAAGTGTAAGTGCACGTTTAAAAGCAGAAAATATAAAACGGCACTAAGAAAAAAAATCCCCTTCTGTCTTGCTCTCAACAGTATGTTTCAAAAGCGGAAAAAAAAAAAGACTCGATCAGAAGAGCTGCTCCAGCACAGCAACAAGCGCTTTTCAGCAAAGACACCACAAAGCAACTTGGAAGACATTACTGAAGGTCTGGTACCAGTTGATAAAAACAGTGGGTTAGAGACAGAAGGCCATGCTGGGTGAAAGAGGCGATGTGAACGCAAAGAATAACTACAACACAAACTTCAGTGAGGCTGACTGACATGCTGCCATTCGCAGAGGCACAAAACCATGTTTACATCATTGTGAGAAACAGTCTGGACTCCTAAAGTGTATGAGCTCTTGGCCAAGTAAGGTTTAAAGGAAAACAATACCACTAAACAAAGTTCATAAATGCCAATAAAGATAATGTTTCCATTAATATATATCTGAAGATACTACAGTTACAATTTTATTACAGTTATTTTAATAATTTACTCGACTCGAGAAACTGTCCTATAGTAATTGAATAAATGGACTAGAATTGGTGACAGGCATTGCTTTAAGAATGCCTGATTAGTGAAAATAATGTTTTAATAATAATATTGAATAGTACAACGGCTCTGCACTCATTAGGGCTTGAATAAAGATTAAAATATGATCTTCAAATTAGCGACACATTTTATCATACATTAATATATAACTTTTGCTCTTTGGGCTTGTGGAATAGTTATAGTTATAATTATAAAAGATCAATTTAAATAATGCAATCCAATTAGGCTCTGGTTTTCTCAATATTAAATAGTAAACTTTCTCTCAGCTGCTCCTGTCAAGAGGTCGCCACAGCAGATCATCCAATCCGCACACAACTTTGGCACAGGTTTTATGCCGGACACCCTTCCTGACACAACTCTCCCATTTTTATCTGGGCTTGGGACCGGCACTGCATGCACTGACTGGGTAGTATAGGGTGTGGCAATTACCGATGTCGGGGATTGAACCCGGATCCTCAGATCCCCAAATCAACAACCTAGTGCTTTAGCTGCCTGAGCCACCACAACCCCGTCTCAATATTTAAAAGCATGTTTTAAATATCACAGTAGAAAAAAATCTTATTAATTCTGCCACTGAAGTCCATATAACTGCATGTATGTAATCTGTATAACATGAAAATTTAACATGGATATGAAATGAATCTAGCTGCAGTAAATAAACACTTACCATGAATTACAGAAATACCGAATGAATATTGGAACCAACCTCCATCCAGACTGCGGGACATGATGTAGCGTTTGCTGGTTGAGCGCTCAAAGAAGGGAGCTGGGCGGACTATTTGTGAACTGGCCCGTCTTGTTTGGACTTGGGTTCGGCCACTGTAGCGGAACTTGGAACCAAGAGTCAGGAACTTCTTAGGTGGAGTTTCTGGAGATACCAACCTGATAAATAATGTTCATATGCTTGGGTTACCTGCTGCTATAAAGTGCTCATAAGTCAGTTCAGTGCTTTGGGGTTCTCACATTATTAAACAAATCTCTAAAATGTGGTTCTAGGCAAATACAATCTGACAAATACTAAAGCGCTTCACTTAAAACTGATTTCAAACTGATTTGTCTCTGACCACATTGTCAAAAAAAAAAGCTCAATTTTGACACCAGCAACAAAAATTTCATAAATATTTTACAAAAAAGTAACCATATACTCATAGAAACAATATATCATTCTTTGATAAAATCTCTTTGGCGAATTGCTAGGTGCAGGAGGAATTAAACACCCTGGGAAATTCTTTTATAGAAAAATAATCAGCTTTAGCATGGTACTGTCATTCAACATCATGCCACCCTTATTTTCCTTCAGAAGCATGTGAATTTGTATTCTTTACCAAACACCTATTCCTAAATCATGGTCAATGTTTGCAAAATTATTAGAAATACTCAATGTCTAATTCTCCTCAGACTCTAATAATTCTCACCTGAAAAAGGTGTGGTGCTCCACGCAGACCTTCCAGAGTCTCTTAGCTGCTCTATGATTGGGAAGTTTAAAGCCGATTGTGCTTTCAAACTGCTCAAACTAGACATTAAAAGCACACACACAAAACACATAAAATTGTCAATATTATCTTATTAAAAGGGTCATCCAAGAACTAGTGTTAAGGGTAACCAAGTTGCTCTGAATTCACCTCCCCAGGTCGGATTTTGATGTAGAAGTTATTCCTCTTGTAGGAGATCTTGAGGACTTTTGGCCAAGCGAATCTGTTGATGCGCAGCCGGTCTCGGTAGATGAGGAGGCCAGATGAGCACACTCCTAGCATTATCTCCACCCCCTCCGAGTCCTGAGGAATGATTTTAGACAGGAAAGGTTGGTATAATGCGTCATGACCAAAGAGACAACAAATGAAGTTTTCTGAGTGGCTCCATAGTAAGATGTCAAATTGTTGACATAAAAAAAAATTCCTTTCAGTAGAGAACTGCTGGTAGCCAAAATCTCAGGCTCGGTATCAAGCCTGTCAGAAAAGCTTTTTTTTTTTCTCTTTTTTTTTTTCTTAAATCAATGACTGAACAAAATGTAAAATGACTTGGAATCAGAGTAGCACTGTAAAAACATCTTGTTGAGTGTAGAGATGTGAAGATAAATTGAAGCAGCCCATGAGGTAAGGCCCCTGATAGAGGAAAAAAAAAAAAAGCACTAGACATACAGCAGGCAATGCGGAGATTAATCGGTCTCTTTTTGGGCTGTGTAAATGTCATTGGTCAGCCCCACATGTCCATATGCTTCAATCGTGTGCTGTACTAGCACAGCATACGATTCTCTGACAGGTCCGTTTCAAATGACTGCACACAAACGAATGCAATTGTGTTTCTCATCCATGCGATGGGTTCTCACAATGTGGATTACTCAGATTTGTTTTGGGGGGCATTCAGAATATAACATCAAAATAAAATAAAAAATAAAGAAGCCTTTCAAATTTCACAGCTGACAGATGCTGAACAAAACGTTGTTGTTGTTGCTATTGACTCAAAGCAACACCTAGGGTACACATTCACAGTTGTTTAGGCGTTGCACCCATTCATTATTAGGAATATTGAATCCACTATGCAAACACACACACAAAAATAAATATTACAACAATCTTTGTTATAGGAAAGGAAATTTTCAGGGGAAGATAATGGATGTCAAATACAAGTGGGTGTTTGAAACGTCCTGATGTGACTAATGCTATTTGTTAATGTGGTGTTTACTTGGTAATGATGGAGCCCTTTTAAAAATGTTTCCCCATCTAATGAATGGTTTAAAGAGCTGATGGAAATGATAGCTTGTCCATTATTATCCTGGGACTGAACAATGTGTTTCTGTGGTAACGTGAAACATGTGGAACTATGAGGAGATCTACAGTATCTCTGGGGGAATGTAACCTCTGTACACAGGCAGACTGAGAATAGGCAGTGGGCCACAATAGTGCACGTATTGTGGCCGAATCAGCTGCAGCTCAGACAATGGGATTCTTCACTCCATGGTCATGCACGAATACTAAGGTCAGACGGAAGAAGCATACACACACACATACAAGGACAGACAGATGCACGAATGCAGCCTTACCTCTCCTTTAGCTGGAGACAAGCACTCAAAGAAGCTTCCTACCAACTAGGCCATTCAGTAAGAAAAGGGAACAAAGAAGAGGGCTGATCTGACCAAACTGAGGGACAATTTCCATGCTCATCATTGCTTGTTATTTCAGACGAGGCCGCTCAATGACCATTTACAGGATGATATGCGAGACTCAACTTTAACGCATCATCATCTGAAGATGTGTTAAAGAAAATCACTGAGACCAGCAGTGTTATGGATGTTGATAAAGCTTTCTACTGTATGTTCCCACTTGTTTTAAAATTAGCCTGTAATGAAACAATCATCAATGCTTCATCCTCTTTATTATGTAAATGAAACAGATGTTTTTAATAAGCAAATGTAATTAAGTATATTGATAAAAGAAATATGCTATATGAACGATGACCTAATATGCTTCAAACTGACAGAATATATTGAAAGGCACTCAGTATGAAATTAGTTTGAGAGATTCAGAATGTTTACCTTGTAATTGCCTACTCGGCCCTAAGGGGAGTGTCATTATATCAAATTGCACATCTAAACTACCATTTCTTTCCAATAAGAATTACATTTGTTTTAACGACTGCTGTCTAATGAAACTTGCACTGCTTGCACGTAGTGAAGTATTAGAGAATTGGATAAGGCGATAGTAGTTTCTTAATGATGTTATAAAGTTTTACTTACTTTGGAAAAGGTAAAACTTTCTGTCGCATTAGCGTAACGTTGTTGGAATCTGCTTAAGTTATTTCTGATATTCTATTAACTCTTTGACGCTGTCATGTACTAAAAACACCGCATCTTTGCAGCAACAGTAAGCGAATGAATTTGCTATATACTGTACTGTACATTTGGCCAATTGTGCTGCTAGAGGTGATTATTCTTAACTCCTTGCTACTGCAATACAGACAAACAAATGCAGCAAAACACACAAAACAACAACACTTAACATAAAGGAACATAAATGGTTAACAGTGTGATGAAAAACAGATACACTTTGGAGGCTTTAATAAATTATATATGATTTGGGAGACATGAAGCGTCACAAAACGTGTGCAGCCTGGAAAAAATTCTTCACATGGTAAGAAATTGTAATATACAGTATGTAGTTCAGAAAACTACAGGTTGAAATAAAACATTTTGCTTTTGCGTAGATCTCAACTAGAAATAAATATCCGTCAGATCTTTAGGAGACAACAGAACTCCGACTGTGACCCAGGAGCATTGCAGACATTCGAAACATTTTCATCTGACTATGCACTGAATTAATTAGGCTCATATCTTTTTACTACACCAAGCAGATATCAATTTCAATATCAATTAACAAATTGATCAAAGCCTGACATTCCCTGTGTGAGAAAAGCACAGCTTCATTATCTTTAGACAGACCACTGTTTTTTTTTTGTTGTTTTTTGTATTAGTTAAACTGACTCTTTATCCAAGTCGATCTTTGCCAGTTTTCATATAATTCTGGTGAAATATATTTATGCATTAAATTCATAGCAAAAAAATAAATAAAAATCCATAATAATAAACGATCAAAACCTGCTTTTTCTGGCTTATTTGTTAGAATTCAGCCGGGGTGAAATCTGACATGTTTTCCAAGGCCACCACATGTATAAACAGAAATTAGGTTGACCTCCTAAGGTGAAGGCTGTTTTTTTTCCTGTTCCCTGGTATTTCCAAATGTATTAACGGAAAAAATAAACAGAATTTCTTTGAAATAACAGAAAAAAAAACAGAAAAGGAGTCAAAGCAGAGTCATTCTGCATGCGACTAAATGACTGCTTTACCCATCATTTCCACTCAAATAAGGAGGTTTAGGAGGTTAAACTCATTACACATAATTATACAAAATGACAAACTTATTTATCTAATAAAGCAGACATTATATCGATATGTAAAGGACTAGACAAGACTATAATTATAATTACTTTGACAGTACATAAAGATGAAGATGGGTTCTTTACCTTGGCATGATGGAGGTCCACTCCATACATTGACAGCTTTTTAACATTCTCTAGGAAGTGCATTTCCGCTTCAGCTGGCATCATCCCTCTGATGGAAGATGGACATTACAAAACACCATACTGAGTGCATTAGAGTCATGAACTTTCTCACTAAAGATGTCGAATATTAAATGAAGATAAATCACACATAAAATATGCAACTCTTGTTATGTAATCATCTTATATATTATGTAAAGCGCACTTGTAGGTCTTGTGGAGCTCCATGACCTTCTCTTCGAGTTCCTTGGTTTGGTTTGGAGCGAAGCGGAACTCACTGACGTAGTCGGTGCTGTACTCATCTGGATCGTAATCTCCTAGCTCTGACTGGACTGTGTATGAACCGAGCACCGAGTGTGTCGCGAAGGAGCAGGGAAGACGGCCAGACACCACATCATCTCTCAACTGCAGACACAGGTAATACCTGAGATACAAAGAGAAACACAAAGAGGCATAACCTTACTGAGCACTTACGTCATTACAATGGAAAATATCAGAAAGAACAAAGTCACATGGAATGAGCATGGTCTGATTCATTCAGTTTGCCCGTTTAAGTGTTTTTGTGATCGCGGTGCAATGAATTGCTCTGACCTTGTGATGTCCTCAGAGAGCTGAGCAGGGTCTGGAGGATAAAACTTCACATTGAAGGAAAAATTCCAGGCAACTCCTAAAAGAAAAGAAAAAAGAACAGAAAATAATTCAGACAGAGCTACATGAAGGCTAAGCCGGCCTCAATGAAACTCTTTCACAACTGAATGCTATTATGAATCATTTCATTTGCCTGTTTTTTTTAAACCAGACTGAGCAGTTGAAAGCAAGAGTCTGAGATGCAAAGGGAAAAGAAAGACTAAGACTATACAATAAAAATGAAAACAAATTAATTACTTAACAAGTCTTAAAAATAACAAGACAGTGTATAAACTATGTTCAGAATAAGGCATTTGGCAAACCACAAACCGGCTTAAAGCTGCTTACAGTCCACGTCATTCTTTCTGTATTGTAGTCCTCATATCCATTTGTGCTTAATAAATAAATGTAGTCGCAGTGCCACAATATTTATGCACAACTGATATTCTTTCCATTTTCTATTGATAATCACTATGTACAAAATGAATTCCTGTAAATTTAGGCTATAACAGCTATTTAAATAAACTGCTTTATTCAGGCTGATCATGAACCTTCATAATTATGTCTTAAGCTCCCTAGTTTGTTTACGACATGCTGAATATATATGGTCTGACTAGATGTGTTAAAAGCGTATCAATCTCACACGAGATTACACATGGCCTGATGCTTAATAAAGACTCTGTAAATGGACATTCTCTCAAAAACAATGGCACTGATTAGTCATTAGTTTTTTTGTTTTTTTTTTTAATCTCAGTTAAAATTATCAAAAAAGTCTAAAAACAAACAAACAAAAAAAAACATCTGAGTATAATGTAAGCTGATTATCTACATATTGCAAGTAATACTTAAAACTGCCACATGGTAAGCACTCACCCCTGACTTGCTTCTTCATGTCTTTGGCTGGATCCAACCAGTTCTGTGAATATATATATTTAAAAAAATTTCAGAACATTCAGTATTTTTCCCACAAAGGGGTTTTGTCTGTTTTTTAAATCCCTAAATAAAATAAGTCCATACCTTTTGATTTTCTACATCACGGAATGTGATACCAAAGTAGTCTCTCTCCAGAAGGTTAAGATGCTCACAGACTTTGTCAAGAAGCACCTGGCCTTTGTCTCGTTTCTGTGGAGAGAAGAATCCTGAGTCAACTCCATCCTCATACATTATGCACTAGTCGTATACATTCATTACCTGGTTTTGAATCAATAATTGTTTCTGACTGCGTTAAAACACTCAAAATGAAGTTAAGCACAGCATCATCAGGCTTCTAAGTGGTGCAACAGAAGTGATACAAGTGTTCACCATATTGACCGATTGAAGATCAGAGGTTAAAATCCTGATGGAACCACTGATGTGAGTCCGGAAATGCAAAATTGTCCATGCTATTTGGTTGAAAGTGATTGCATACTATTTCTTACCCAACAATTACAGATAGCATTCATGGGTTTCTTTGAGCTCATGCATGTGAAACTCAGCGGATAATGCCTTACTTAGAAAGTGTTACAGGAAGTTTCAAGATTCAACTGGCTGAAAGCACAGTACAGACTTCCCTACTAGTTTGTAGCTGTCCGGTGGGAACTAGTGGTGACAATTTCAATTAATTTCAACTTAAATTAGGAAAGAATACAGGAAAGTACCCCCCACCATAGTCAATATCATATTATATCCATCGTGCACTTAACATATTGCCCAACTCTGAAAAGTTCATGTATTTTGCATGTTCATAGTATTGAAAATCAAATTGTGCCAGTACTGACTTTCCTGCTGATACCATGATCACTTAGTGCTCAGCAGAATAAATGAATGTAATCCAATATCTTTCATGTGACAAACACAACCAACCCTGCGAAATTCTACAGAAACCAAGTCCTCATAGTGATCTAAGAACACTATGGAGAATGTGCTATTTGATGTAAACATGACTAGCGTTTCATACACTGCTCAAAGAACCACAGAAATGTAATTAACAACCATCAAGATTTATCACAAAGTTGATATCTGCAGATTATGTATTCGAAAAATTTAAATTTCTTTTCACGTTAAAATGTGTTATTCTTACATCATATGACTAATAAAAAAACAAATGCAACAAGGTTGTACTCCAAGCATTGCCTTTACCCGGATTAAAAAGTCTTACATTGTCCGTATTTCACTCAACAGTACTACACAAAGAATCAAGCACTGAGTTCCTGTTTTACACTGACCACTCTCCTGAAAAGCAGTAGTTAATGGGAGAGCCATTTTGTAGCCTTTTTGTGGCAGGTGGAGCCCATTGCGTTACTGTCTGGCACAGGGGAAAGCATTTGTGTGAAAGTACTCCTCACCCCGAGACAGTTTGAGGCACCTAACAGGCAGTAAATGGGAGACAGGCTTCCACTCTTCTCCTTTTCGCTGCTCCTTTTATCCTCCCTTTTCTATCCAACATAATAATGGACATCAGATGCTCAGTGTGTGTTAAAAAGGCCAGCGGCCACAAACAAGCCCTAGCATAAACTGTTATTATTCACAGCCATTAGCACCTAGTAATAATTCCACATTTTAAGTCGTAGGATTCCAACGCCTCCAATTACTAAATATTACTATGTTCTTCTTTCTTTCTTTTTTTTATTTCACACTTGCTACATTTTTTGCAACATTCCTTTCTAGCTAGGTTATGAATGATGAAACAAGCTCTTGACCCCAAGTCCTCAATCTCTGATCAAATTTACCACCAAAAGCTCTTGTGTACAGTATGGCTGCAAAAGTTAATTTTTCCATTTTAAATATGATATTGATATCAGAGCTCTGAATATTAATGACGGAGCAAATGAAAGATGAAAAAGACATAACAGGAGAAAGAAAAAACATAGATGGAAAAAACAAAAACAAACAAAAAAATAAGCGAAGCAAGGTCACTGCTAGACAAGTACTCTTTTTGTTTTTGTCAATTACAAAGTAATTTAAAAATGCTAAACTGTTAGCAAGCCTCTGTGTAAGGTTCAGAAATCCAGTCTTCTTTATGATTGTTTAGAAGAATTCTGTCTCATCTATGATTGTTTGAGACCTACAGTAGAGCTCCAGAGTAGAAACATCATTATGTTTTCAGCCCAATTTAACACAATGTTTGTTAATTACTTTGTATTAAATCTCAGTGTCAGTCTAAACCATATTTATATATAATTAAATGATTCATAAATAATGATAATTATTATGGAAATAATAAACAAGAAAAAATTTGCAAATGCTATTTTCTACATTATGATTGGTATTATTGGTTAGAATCTTAGAGAATGAAGGTGGGACTTAAATTATGTTCAGAGTTTTGTGAGATCTTAATAAAAGGACTGCTGTTTTTTTCATCATCATGTCATGTCTTCTTATCTCATCCTCTATACCGCTGGATGACACCCAGGAGACACAAGGCGAGGTACACCCTGGACGGGGTGCCAATCCATTGCAGGGCACTCACACATACAGTACACATACTTACATATTCACACGCTCATTCATTCACTAGGGGCATTTTGGGAATTCTATTTAGCCTAATCTTCATGTCTTTGGACTGTGGGAGGAAACCAGAGTACTCGGATATGCAAACTCCATGCACACAGACCCGAGGCGGGAATCGAACACGGACCCTGGAGGTGCAAGGCGGCAGTGCTAATCACTACGGCACCACGTTTTTTTTCTTTTTTACATAATTTCTTAAAACATTTTTTTCCCTTTTATGCGTTTTTTTCTTTCATGTCCCTTTAGTGGCTTAGTAGAATATAACCTGACAGTAAAATACAGAAAGTAAGAAATGCCTAAGTTAAGCTAAACAACAACAAGAGATGAGGCCTGAGCACTTCAAGACAGTTTGCATCATGTCCATCTGCATGATCTCTGCATCGTGTCCGTCAATGTCCGGGGCATTCCTGCCCTAAAACATATAAATAGACTGAAATTAATAATAAAATTATTTAAAATGAAAGTAGTGCCTCACCTGCCTCAAACTAGTGTTACAGACTGATATCAGATTCATCACAGATGTTTCTCCATTGTTTGTTGTGATAAAACACTGGTAAGCAAGTAATCAGCCAGTACATATAAACCACTGATCTAACCTTATTCCTTGAGTGAAGGAACCAAAGTAAGAATACAGCAGATATTATTCAGGGGAAATCTAACATTTTACTCTGGGTCTACATCTTGTCTTCACTTCAATAGAATATACATATTAATATCAGTAGGATCAACAATTCACCTCAATAACTCTGTTCCTACTGTATAGTTAACTAAGACACATGAAGCTTTTTCAGCAGAAACAATCTCTAGTTCTTTAAGTGTTTTGAGGTTCATCCTGAGAGCTGTAGACCATTTCCTATGCAGCAGAAGCACACTGCAGGCACTTGGAACAAAGACCTCATTAAGATACAAGCTAATGGGTAACAGTGTGTAATGGCAGTGGAGTCTGGGGAAAAAAGAAAAAAAAAAGAACATGAGCAGAAAATGAGAGGGAGGGGAATCGAGAGAGAAGAGAGATGAGAAAGAGAGAGTCATCTAAAAAATGGATAATTTAAGTTAAAGGACAGGATCTCTTGTGAATTCACAATGCTTCTTTTTCTAAATCACTAGATCCTCTTGAATAACATTTTATAAAATGTTAATAAACACGAAAGAAATCTTGAAATGGGTGGTATTTCCTACCTTTAAGAGCTTGATCTGCCACACCCATTTCCAGGAGATTTAAAGCCTTATGATATTTTATATTCATGCTGAAGAACCATTATGACAAAGCTGCAATGATTTATTTTATAATCGATAGACGACAACCTGAGATAATGCAGATAATATTCTATTTTACATGAGCTCACATGTTTTACAGTACATGTGCTGCTTCAGCCCTAGTAGCTGGCCATTTGTTATATGTTTTACAGTAGCTGTGCTGTTACAATAGGTTGCCCATTAGCTTTACAAACGTGCTCTGTTGCTCTTGCTCTGCCATCTCCACTGAGCATTTCACATCTCCTGCCATCTAACCAACCAACAGCCTCTGATAACTAGCATGGTGGCATTGTTCTCCAGTTCCATACCATTCACCTCCACCAACAAGCATGACATTTGAAATATGTCCAACCACTTTGTACACTGCAGCAATTATCTCATGTTGATCTCAGAAAAGATCTCCTCGACAGTGAAATGGGCTACACAATAGATCCATTGAGGCAATAATTATTGCATTTGCCAATCATATTCTGCCAGGTGGCAAAGTGCAGAACTGGCTCGTGTCAAGGATGTTGGAATTGCATAGTAGTTCCCTTGGGCCTGATGGAACTAAAAGCTACTCGGAATTGGGTTATTAGTCTATGGCTAGTCTCCAAATACTACAAACGCACGCTTGTCCTCATCTCAGTCATAGGGGCTCAGTCTATAGCTTGGCTTTTTAATGAAAGGGGTCTGCTTGGGGGAGGTATCCCATTCGAGAGAGACATTCAAACACCTTATTTAATGGCTCTGGAGCAGGGTAGTGCCAGAGAAGCACAGGCGCATATGATCCTATGGGGTGAGATTTGAACACACGAATCTACTAGAATTGAGGAGTCCATCTAAACATCAAGTTTTTCTGATCGTACCTGAGATATTACTATTTGTTGACAATGTTGTGAAAATAATATATTTAGGATATTTTTTTCTCCTGGACCTGAAGAGAAATTAAGTCTCTACTCTAATGTGTCTCAACGTTTTGCAAGACACTGGTAGACTTCTAAGCTCACGTCTGACTGTTGCATTGCTGATCATTGTGGTCATGCCTGTGGTTATGACCTAAAATGACCTTGTTTTCCAGTACTTGTCTTGCTAGTGGTATTTAAATAGCTTATTTTTATATCATATAGACTGCTTGGGTAAGACTCCTTCTATGCTACTGGTGTATATGGTAGCCACTGCAGCAAATCAATAGATTTTGGAATGTATCCCTTTGGGGCCTTTCTGAAGAGCCTGGTATAGGATTTCCCCCTTGTGCTAGGTGACATTAAAACCACTCTTTACTAGTTTAGGCAAGATGCTGATCTGAAATTGATGTCTCAAAAACTGCCTTATTGTGATGATAAACTTAACTTAAAGCTAATAGAGTTTGACAACTGCATGCTTTGATAATACAGTATATCACTTTACATAGATTGTGACATTAACACAATTTTGTGGCATTACTCATTGGTGTACCTTAATAGACAAAACTCGAAGCATTCCTTCAGACATGACAGGTATACCATAGTATACTATGTAAGACTAGACATTGGCCATCTTCTCCTCAGTTCATATCCCAGAGATAAGACATGAGAGGCTCCCTTGTCTAAGCAGACCAACTGGCTTGTGGATATCATCACCATATCATATAGGCAGTTTAACTGCAATATGCAGTAATGCTTAGTGTTTAACAAACAAGTATATATGTAATAAGGACCTGTGTAACTGCTAACAGGTTACTGTGTAGTAATTTTATGCCAGTGGGAAAAAAAAATTATTAATTAATCATATGGTGTCAAAAACCAAAGAAAATTTCCTGTTTAAACTGAGAATTCTTGCTGCATTTCATAAAGCAATTTGTGTCTGTGGTGAGCGTTAGACAGATAAGCTACAAACAGTTGCTGCTTCATCATAACAACCGGTGATTTATCATGCGTTATCTGTACACAGCTGTGTGGTGCAGTACAGTAAGAAATCAGTTAACTACTTAAGCATCATGTCACTTGACACAGCCTTAGGAGGATTGTTTTTGACTATATTAGATTTAAATGACAGATGTAATGTTACATATGGGCTGTTAAGGGGTTTCATAGTTTTTCTTAGTACAAGTCCTAGTACATTGACCGTCCATACACTGTGGAAGATAAATGCTTACGGTTTTGTGGCAGCCATGTCATTTTGTTTGTTTGTGTGTTGTTTAACTATTTTTGTACTTAAAATGTTTTTTTTTATTTTTATTTTTTTACATATTTAATATTTTGCCTGAAAAATATGTTCTATATGTAATAAAGTTTCAGCTCAGAAAACAGGCTACACTAACAAAAATAAAACTTGACTTAACTTTACATTGCATTTTAAAATCAAGATAGATCGATCATTTTTCCAATGGGAGTACATACAGTATACTAATCCAGCCAAATCCAGTAAAGTTAAAATTGCATTGATTGTGGGTTTGGATTCTAGTTCTTGGCAGAGGTCATTTAGCACTCAGCACTGTCATAGACATAGTAAATAAATACAGCTTGGCAGATTTATACAGGCTGACAAAAGGGATTCAAGCCTGGAAAAGCAGTAGGTCAGTCTAGAAATGTTCAAGGAGACTCTTTATGTGATTGAAGAGGGCAATTAGGAAACATCATGGGGAGAGAGAGAACAGGCATTTTCCAAATTCTACTAGATAAAACAGAAGGCCACTCTATTGAGAATTAATTTGAACCACATTTGAAGAGTTTAACTTGGTTACACAAACATTATTGGGATTAAAAAATATATATAGGTATTTTCTTAGAGGAGAGATACATAATTTATGTTTATAATAACTGCGATGAAACCAAAACTCTATTTTCGCTTAAAGAATTCTAGCAATAATTTGTGTTATGTTAAGTTGAGGTCATATGTACTGTATGCTTGGGTAAAAACAGGACCAGAGCTGTCAACTGATCACTGCTTGGTGTTTAGTTAAATTTGTTGCACAGGACAGCAGACAGATGTATATTCAAATTCAATTCCATGCTTCTCTTAGGTGGGAGTGATGGAAAAAAGTGAAGGAAGAATAAGAGATTGAGAAACGCAGATCTCCATCCCTATCCTAACCAGTGGTTACAAGTTATGGGTGGTGATGGGAAGATCACAGACAGCAGGTATAAGGGAACTACTTGGTCCTCAGAATGTGGACCCACACACTGGTATGGGCACCTTACAAGAACGCTTTCTGATTGTTTCCTGCTAGGACTGTGTCTGGGACATCTGCTTGATGGAAAGCCTGGAGCACAACCAGTAATGGATTGACCAAAGCAATATATGCTACAGTATATATGCATGGAACAATATGTAATCCAGTGGTTATCAGTTATTTTATGAATGTGATGATTACTGTTGGTCTGGACATTATTTGCATGGTACATTTGAAACGAATTTGTTATCTTGTTTACTTGAATTCAAACACCTGCACAAAACTGTAGTATACACAGTTCATAAAAGCTACGAAGACCTTGTTTTTTTTGTTAAAGTAAACTGTAGATTAAAATCTACAAAATCCCTGCTTTAAAAACATAAGTGATGAGCTTGATCAGTGGGACAAATAGTGAACAGAACAACTCGATTAAATACGATCATGAGTAAATTATAATGGCTAGTTCTTCCAACTAGAAAAAAAGGATTATAACTGAGAAACTTCACTCACTTCCACCACACAGGTGTAGTCTGTGCCATCCAGAAGTGTGACTTTGCACTGCATGTTTTTGGGCTTATTGGTCACTTTGATGGGAGACTTGGAGAGCTTGCTGGAGGAGGACTTGTAGGGGGTGGACTCGTCCTCAGTCGACTGCTGATCGGTTTTCCCCTGCGCAACACCTCCTGCCTCTCTTGCCCCGTTCTGCTCAGGAGGGAACAGAAAAAGAAAACGGTTCAATCTCCTAAACCTCACGAACACTTATAGACCAAACAGACTTTAAACTGGTGCTGGGTAAATGGGTAAGAAGCATTTCTCTACGCCTTATTTCTCTAAACCTTAACGGTATGTACGTAGATGTGTGTATGGAGATATTCAAGTTCTAAACCAAGGACTGATATTAAATAAGCTGTTTTCATTATGTTTGTTTAGACATGTCATAGAAAAAAAAAAAGTTTTCCTAAGGTCCTTAATTCCCTCTCTCTAATCTTATTCCCAACTAATACATGTTAAATAGTCCAGAAGATTTAAGAACATGTATATTACCAACATACCAACAGTCTTCAAAAGGTTATTGATTTATTACGTACGATTAATTAAATACAAAACACCCATATAGCATGCCTTGGATTGAGAAACCAGTTGCTACCTGCTCTTTTTTAACTGGCGTGCTGTGGGCAGCTGCCGGTGGAAGCTGGTCGTCGATGGGTGGAGCTGCGTGGGGCGGAGCCGAACCTGCCCCCTGCTGCTCCGGCTTGCCTTCTAACTCTGAATTCGTCTCTGTCGTCATGGTAAATCACACTGTAATGAGAACAATAATAGGGAGATTAACTAATATAGTGTACATGCCAATACACTATAATTGATGATGAGACATCTTTGTAAGACATATTTCCATAAAAATGAATGCTGAAAAAAATGAAAAACTCAAAGCACTAAACACCGGCAGTGCAGCTCGAGACACTACAACATTCAGCAGAGATTGTTGTGATTAGGGAATGTGAAGCCACAACTCTGGAGCTCCTCTGAAATTGCAACTACTTCATGCTCTGAATTTATGGTTGTTACAAACAGCTGCAAATCCACCCGTAGCTGACAGACAGTACTATGTGATACGTACATGGACAAGCATTACTGATGCAATGAAAAAAAAAAATTGATTGACAGGACACATGGTAACCAAGATCATTACACTATGCGTTAGGATGGTGTTCACAACAGATCTGACTGCTCAGTGGCAAAAAAGTAACATTTATAAAACATGATCATAAATGATAAATCTGACATATTTACTCAAACATCACTGCGTTCTCACATTTTGTGATGCAAATAATGGAAAAAAAAAATACTGTCAATAAAATGGAAAACAACTCATAAATAGACACTGAAAGATTCACTTCAATTTATTTTCACTTGGATAGGTTTACTTCTCAAGCACAACAGTTATTTCCCAGTAGAGTGACAGCGAGTACACACTGAAACAAAAAAACCCTCTTTCTACAATGGTAATAAGTAAAAACATACAGTAGATTCAAGACATAAGAATTCCTTCTAAAACAGTATTCTTCTGGGAAAAAAGGGTACATGATGTTAAATCTTTATCCAAAACTGATTACCAAATAATGAATGCTAAACATCAAAAAGAGACATTATGAGACAAAGAGAAATGTTAAAATATCCACACACACAAAAAAACAATTCCTATATAATAAGGTCAGTAATTCATTTTAATATAGCATATTTTTATTCCTGTGATTGCATACAGTACATGATGTCCATCAACTACCAGGTTCTTTCAAAATCTTCAAAACAATTTGTAGCATTTAAGATGATCACACACACTACACTGTGCATGAAATTGATGCACTTGTTTTTAAATACATTTCATCTGTGTGCAGAGTAGTACAGCATGGGAGGAATGATCACTGTGTAAAATGATATGTGGGCATGCCCTGTGCCTCTGTGATCTATTTTAAGGTATTAGACTTATGGTGGCTGTTGGGTGTCTGTAGAGTAACATAGTCCTAACTGGCCTGCAACACTTTACACTGCAGGAAATACAACAGCATGGCCCTGGGACTGGTGCCATTTAGAAAAAAATGCCTTAAAATCTGTTAACCCGCCGACCAAAAAATACTAAATAATACAGTCTGGAAGTTATTTGGATGAAAAGTGAAACATTCCTACTAAACTAAGAGGTAGTCCAGTTGACATGACACCTCACCTGGATGAATGAGAATTTTTACAGATAAATAATACAGTATGGTGCTTTAAAAAAGTATTTCCCCCTTCCTGATTTTCTTTTGCATATTTATCACACCTGATTCAGATCAAACTAATTTTAATATTACACAAAGATATAATTTCATTTCATTTATTAAAGGGAAAAAAAGCCTGTCCAATTCCTTTTTAACATATGGCTGTGTATGTTAGGGGCTGGGCAGCTTTTTTTCCCTTAATGAATGAAATCATAATTTAAAGACTGCATTTTGTATTTACTCGGGTTATCTTTGTGTAATATAATTTTTTTTTTTAATGATCTCAATTAAGTGTGACAAATATGCAAAAAAAAAAAAAATGATGGGGTGATGGGGGGCAAATACTTTTTCACAGCACTGCAAATGGTCAAAAAGCCAATTGGGACTCAGGTGGCTGGTTGGTGTAGCCTGGCAGTAAAATCACAACTGTTAACCCATTGACCCACAAATATTAAATAATAAATGGTCAAGAAGCCAATAGGGACTCAGGTGGCTGGTTGGTGGAGCCCGGCAGTACGTGCCATATGTACCTCCTAAAATATGTGCAAAGCTGGAAAAAAAGAGCTAAAAATAGTACTCCTTATGCAGTGAGTAACATAACAGGCAGTAGAGGGAGATATTTGAAATCATTTCAACATTCCTGGTTACTGTGCATTGCATGTTTAACACTTATTACAATTATTTTGTAATACGACTTGCACAGCAGTGAATACAGTGTCACGTGATGACACAGAGTGAGTAAAGCGCTTTTTAATATTTTCTTTCCTGGAAAAAAAAAAAAAAAGCCCTACTGCCAAATCTCATCTAAATAACAAAAACTAAACATCACATGTTAATTGTCTTTAAACTATATGGGGAAAAAATTGGAAGCAAAAAGCACATTTTATGACGGGTGTTCAAGTCAAACCGGGACTTAAAGCACAGTATGGTGATAATACTGTTAGCCGCAATAAATTGAGTAGTCCTTCAGCAAGTGGAACACTTTTTCTGTGAAAATCATCAAATAACTTTTTTGTGGGAACTGTACACACAATTGTTCATGCACACCATTTGCACATTACAGGAACTCAGCTGGGAGTTACTGCCACATCCCCTGTACAGTCCTGACCTCTCCAAGCAATTTCCACATGTCTGGTCTATTAAAGGAGTTCCTGGGAAGCCAGCTTTTCAGGTGTGAAGCAGGCAGTCTGATCATGGCTCCGGCATACTGAGAAAAGTTTGTACGTCAAGCAGAAAAGTACTAGTGAAATGCTGGGATAAGTGCATTAGTGCAGCAGGGGGTTATATAGAGAAATAAAGGTAGTTATTTCACTCATAACTGTGTTCTGATTTTCAGCACAATCAAAAGCCGATATTTGACTTGGACTCCCCTTGTAATTTAAAAATAAATCATGAATACTGTTTTTTAACAATAATTGGCACAACGTGCTTCTATACAGTAAGCCAATAATTTTACCAGCAGTAGCTTTTATAGCTAAGTGAAGACAGAATGCAGGCTTTTTTTAAATAATGCATTTTGACATATGTTTGCCTCAATGACACGTCATCACATGACTCTGATCTCTGACTCAGACAAACACTTTGGAGCCGAGACTAGAGGAATGAAAAAATCCTGCATTAGAAAAAAATGTGAGTAATTTTCAGATGATAAGTGATGTCACACCATGTGCTTGTTGTCAAACAACTGGTGAGGACGCTTCAGTAGAAAATCATGCTTTTTGCACATTTTGCTTTGTCGTGTAGCAATCTATGTGGATAATGCTGGTTTTTATGCAAAAGTGTACAGACATGTATATCTCAGGAACAAATATACACACAAAAAAAAATTGGAGTTCAACATATATGTATAAATTTAACAAAAAAAAACAAAAAAAAGTACAGAGGTGGCCAAACATACAGTATTAAGACAACAATATGCCATGTACATATGAAATGCATTATAGCTCTCCCTGTGCACAAAACAGGTGATGTCACTTATTAGAATCAACTTAACAAATGAAAGAAATATGTGAAAGCACAAAAATGCTTAGAACTGTGTAATTCTCAAGCAAACTTCTGGTGCAAATGATTATGAGGAAGCAATCAAGAAGGCACAGATTGAGAGGGTGACACCAGAGTACTGCAGACATGCTATTACAAAATGACAAATTATTCTTATTATCTTGTTTGTCATTATTGAAAAAAATTCAGAATGTCAGCAAAACATTGACTTTCAATGTTGTCTCAATACTTTTGGCCACCAATGTGGGTCGGTTGGAGCTTGTGTAAACCTACGGCCACCCTGGTTGGGAGCTGCCACTGATGGAGGGGTGCCCTAACAAGACAGGTGAGAATTGGACATGACTAAATTAGGGCATTATACCTGAGATGTCTTGAGTCTTTGAACTCATGGCTCAGTTAAATTTCTTTCCGTTAAACTGTCAGAGCCAATCACTGTCACACAATATATAAAACCCAAATCATGTTCGAAAGGGTAGCCATCTATTACTCATTCATCTTCCATTTCTCTGATGACAGACTGATTGAACCACTCAGGTGAGGTCGATAGAAGTGACAGTACTGAGTGAGCACAAGTAATGCTCCTGTATGTTTTCCTTATACAGTGAAACCTCGGATTACGAGTAACGCGGTTTGCGAGTGTTCCGCAAGACGAGCAAAGATTTTTAATACATTTTGACTTGG
>JAQMYG010000033.1:25335424-25361646 GCA_030014215.1 Clariallabes teugelsi
GAGAGAGAGAGAGAGAGAGAGAGAGAGAGAGAGAGAGAGAGAGAGAGAGAGATCACCACAGGTTAGCAGACATGGTAACTCATAAAACCAAACCACATTACGAAGTACCCATGCTGATCTGATCTCTCTCTCTCTCTCTGTGTGTGCAGGCCAGTCAAGTTCTTCCACACCAGACTGGCCCACCCATGTCTTTATGGACTTTTCTTTGTGCATTGGTGGAAACAGTTTTATATATATATGGTAGACCTTGATATGTTTCCAGCACTCTTTACAGGGTGATAACATGTGGATTTTGACTCATTAAGTCTTAATCCTGATTTAAATTCAGGCCTGTCATAACAACTCTTCTGGGAAGAGTCAATATCTAATGAGGACGTTTTTTAAAAAGACGAAAATGCAACATTTTACATTAAAACTTAGCAGGCAGCATGCTGGCTTAATGGTTAGCACTGGATTTGATCTTGATCACCTGTGGTCCAGTGTGCATGTACTTTATATGTTTTTCCCAATGCTTGGTGGGTTTCCGCTTTTTTCTTTCACAGTCTAAAGACATGTAATGTACTGTGGCCTCAATGTCATTTCCAAATTGCCTGGAGAATGTGGGTGTGTGCCCTGCAATGAGATGACCCCTTTCAGATGTCCCCTACTTTGTGCCTTGAAATTTCTGGAATTTGGCCCCTGCAACCCTGCACAGGATAAGTGGTACATTAAATAGATGGACAATCTCAGCTTATTTAAACGAAGTACATCAGTCCTTTAGGACAACATAAGAAACCCAAGGAGGACAGTTTGCAAGGAAAATCTCAATGGAGGTAATGAGGAGGAAACATTGGGATGATCTCAGCCGATCTATGTATCTATGTATCTATACTGTACAGTATATCTGTCGTATGTCTATCTATCTATTGCTCATGAGAGTGGTGTCCTTTTTCATCCTTCAGACATAAGCAGAAAGTATTACAATCTTGCCACCTAGTGGCCAATGCTTTTACGAACATTGGCTCTAATATAGAACAGGACAGTTAAAGCAGGACTTTATGCTTTAAATAATATCTTCAGACCATTGTGTATCTATAGTCACTATGGGTAATAGTCCGCTTGGCAGCACAGCAACTCAGTGCATTTCAACATGTAGACATGATAAAGTTGATCTGCCCAAAAGTTCAAACTGAGCATCAAGAATGGGGAAGTAAGATGATTTAAGTGTCTTTGAAAGTGGCATGGTTGTTGGTGCCAGGCAGCTGGTCTGAATATTTCAGAAATTTGTGATCTACTGGGATTTTCCTGCACAGCCATCTCTAAAGTTTACAGACATGTAAAAGAGTAGAAAAACATTCCTTGGTCTGATGAGTCTCGAATTTCTGGTGTGACATTCAGATGGTAGGGTCAGAATTGGTGTAAAGAACATGAAAGCATGGATGCATCCTGCCTCGTATAAACGCTTCGATCTGGTGGTGGTGGTGGTGGTGATGGGAGATATATCCTTGGCAAACCTTGGGCCTCTTAGTACCAACTGAGGATCATTGAAAGTGCCACAGCATGCCTGAATATTGTTGTTTTGACCACATACAGTAATATACTGTAGCACCATGTCACAAAGCTAAATCATCTCAAACTTCTTTACTGAACATGACAATAAGCTCATTGTACTCAAATGGCCTCCACAGTCACCAAATCTCAATCCAGGAGAGCAGATTCGGGATGTGGTGGAACAGGACATTAGCATGGCTATGCAGACGACATACAGTATTTGCAGCAACTGCATGATGCATGACTGCATTATGTCATGGACTACAATGTTTTTAGCACTTTGTTGAATCTACGCCACAAAGAAGTAAGGCAACTGTGAAGGCAAAATTGGTCCAAATAAGTATTAGCAATGTATACCTAATGAACTGGCCATTGAGTGTAGAATCTTAATGAAGTTCAGTTCAGTCAGTGAGGGAAAGTTAAGGGAGTTATTATTAACGCAAGCCACTATACATCAATGTGAAGAGCCATGTTGATGACCTTGGATTCCATCAATAATACATCAACATACACTGGTTGCATTTGTCCAAGCATGGAGCATGGAAATGTAATACAAGCTCTGTTATACCAGCTTAAGAGTGTCCATACATCTGCATGCCAAATCATTCATTACATATTCTGTTTATCAAAATACTCCTAAACCTCAGCATTGCCTACACGCCAAGAGAGAGGAAATGCACTATGGAAGGTGTTTGCTTTCAGTCTTCAAAGCTCTCTCTTCAGAGACTACCTTCCATGATCCCTGACACAGACATCTAGCTGCCAAATGAGGAGTAATAGTGAATAAATTACAGACCCCCAAAGATGAGAGCTGATAGATACTGCAAGTCACCTGTCCCTGTGTTTTCCTGTTCGGTATTTGTGGTCCAACACCTTCAGTTGTTTATTAATTATTTAAACCTGGTGCAAAATTTATATTAAAGATCTATTGAATACATCTGTTACACATTCATATGTGATCATGTTTTAATTATATCACATCAGATTTTCATTTTACATGGTCATTGGGTTTGCAGTACTTAGAACATGGAAATGTGTGAGTTATTTTTATACTTATGCATGCAGAAATAAATGATTTAACAACGCAATAGGTCCTGATGTGTCCTGGTTATGTCACGAGTTTCATTTCAGTCAAATGCAGTAATTAAATATTGATTAGTACTTTTTATTATTTACTTTTGCTCTGAAAATGTGACATCAGCTAGTGGGGCAAAAAGGCCCTCACAGGAAAAGACAGACGTGTCCAAGAAAAACTAATCAACATTTGATTAAGAGAAATTCCTACACAGATGTGGCCTGAGTTTAAACTAAACCTATAGCAGGTAGCAGATATGGAGCTCAATGTACATGAAGAATAACTGACATTAGTATATGACTGAAGAGGAAATGCAATTATTGTTGATATACTGTATATGACAGTTATGGTTAATGTGAGTGAAATAATACAGTCTCTCATCTCTTGTCACAGCACTTAAAAACATAACCTTAAAGGGCATGTCATTTTTAATACTCTTTATAGTACTCTCATTTTCTCTTATCACATGCAGAGGATGGTGAAGTAGAAATGTTGCATAAACATCTATTGTACCATGCATAATCACATCTAATTCATGAAGGGCATTTTCAAAGCTACTGTATGTATAATAAAATGTGAGATTTGCCTCTCCAGTACATCCAACCTGATGTATTCGTATAGTCTACTAAAAGGTGGTGCTTTGGTTTAAAAAAAAAAGCACTTTAACTGACAATACAGAAAAATACTGTACGGATCACCTATATAGTCATATTATTAATAGCAAATATTTTACTACTTCTTTTAAACTAGATGTATGCTGCCTGGCCAAAAGAAAAAAATATATATTAAATGTTTCAATTTAAACAAGAAAGTACTTAAGAGAAAAGATTATCTAAATACTTATATTTTGCTTATATAATTACTATAGTGATTAATATGTTTTAAATGGCAACAATTCTTTTTACTCTAACTTTTTATTCAGAAGTTATGTCCTATGGTCATGAACATTATTGGTTTGCATCAAGCAAAGAAAACAACTAAGGAGATTGGGAAGCATTGCAGTTGGGTTAAGAACAGTCCAATGCATTATTCAAACCTAGAAAGAAACAGTATGCGGAGAAAATGGAGAAATGCGGCCAGAAAAAACTATGAAAGACCTTAATCAAAGATGACTTAAAAGTTTAGTGAAGGCAGTTTAACAGTGAAAGTAAAAGCATTTCCAACCATGTACATACAGTATGTGAAGAGAATTCACACGATCAGGACTAAACAGCTGTAAGAAAAACAGAACAGAACAGATGTAGATGTAAGGGATCAATTTGCTAGGGAGCATAAAAAGTGAATTTTGGAGCAATGAAAAAAAAGGTCATGTGGTCTGATATGTCCAGATTGACGATATTCCAGAGTGATGAGTCTGTTAGGTTAAGAAGGGACGCGTTGGAAGTGATGCAGCCATCGTACATACAGTAGTGCCCTCTGGAGGAAGTGTTATGATCTGGGGTTGCTTCATTTGCTCAGGTCTAGACTCAGCAACCTTTTGTGCCAATAAAATGAAGTCAGCTGATGACCTGAATGGCCAGGTTATCATCCATCCATCCATCCATCCATCCATCCATCTAGGAACCTCTGTAGTCCAACTAGGGACCAGGAAGGTCTATGGTGAATACTGGAGACCAATGTAGCCTTTGTATTTATTCCCATGTGTATGACCATATCATATCGTTTAATTTTTTTCTTCCCCGATGGCGCGGGATTCATGACCTTAAGCCCATTGAAAGTGTTTGGGATGTGCTACAGAACAGTATGCAGAACACTACAATACATGTTGTGACATTGCATAATGTTTAAGCACTGCAAATGCACACCAAAATCAAAGTTAAAAATTGTCCAACAGAATAGTAGAGTGTGATACTTATTTGCATTTAGATTATCATAGATATGGTTTCAGTTTTGTCTTTAAACACAGTGTAGCATTTGACCTGAATCTGAAAGTCTGACCTGAATATGTCTAGATTTGATATTATGAACATGACTGGATATACACACTTACTGCTAGTGCATTTGTTAAGAAAAGGGTGCAGAAATATCTGCTTTCGTCTTCAGACAGACAGCTGGTAAACGAACATTACAAGGCAAACGTGAGATGAAAAAAGAATAGTCTGTGTTGCAGAGCAACCTCCTGAGGCATAACATCTGTCCTTTTTGTATTAATATAATTTCAGTAAGAGTAAACGGAAGTAACACACAGTAGTGCCATAGAATCCACTGGTATAAAGGTAATGTTTTTATCATTAATGCCTCAGCACAAGGAGGTTTAATAGATGTTTAGGATCAGTTGGATCCTTATCTGATTGAATATAACTACACAAAGCACTATTATACAGAATCTAAAGTATAGTGTACACTTTACACGTTTACAAATATATATATATTTATATATAAGTCTTTGGCATGTACATTTTGTGAAAAAACGTGATTCTGACAATTATTACTGCAGTTAATTTTCGCATAATGATAATATCAGATCAACTGGTAGTTAAATATGAACAAATACCATCCAATTTTACATTTAGTGTAAAATTGTGCTAATAAGACACATATTATGCTCGTTCAGTTATGAGTAAAGTATCTGTAGTTCAAGTTCAGCACTTGGTAAGATTCAAGGCATGCTAAAACATTCATGTAACACAAAGAAGGAGTGACAGAGGAAAATGAGAGAGAGAACAAAAGAAGCGAAGAGGGACAGAAAGTGATATTATGCACTTTGGAGTAGCGAGAGAAGGGCTTCATGCTTCATGGGAATAGCAAATTCCTATAACTGCTAGTTTTAGCTGTGCTAAAGGTCATCCATGCCTGAATGGCTGAATGAAAAGAATAGGAAATGGAAAGACAGAGGGATAAACTAGGCTTGAGTATTGTATTACACAGAGGAAGAAGAGGAATGCAAAAAAGAATGACTTACAGTGAAGAATATAGATAGATAGATAGATAGATAGATAGATAGATAGATAGATAGATAGATAGATAGATAGATAGATAGATAGGTAGATAATGGCAGAATTCTGAAATGTATTAATATTATATTAGATCATCAATACAAATTGTCTTTTGGTTCACTTGGCACACACTGTGTTCATGTACTACACTACTGTATATTAAAGTACAACATGAATTTATTCATCTTCAGAAAGCTTTATCATGTTCAGGGTTCTGGTGGTTTCAATGCGAATCCCAGTAACACCAGGAGAATACCTAGGACTGGATGACAGTCTATTGCAGGGCACCATGCATACACACATACGTGTATTCATACACACACTATCACACGCAAGGATAATTTTACTAATCCATCCAACTACGGGCACCTTTCGTGGAGCTGATAGGAAACCAGGGATCCCTGAGCAAACCCACGCAAACATAATGAGGACATGAGAATAGGGAGAGTACAAAAATGCTGCACAGACAGATCATGACATCAGTACTTGATATCAGCTTTCTTAAAACCTTGTTTCTGTACTCCCCCATTTCGTCACGTTTTTTTTTCCACTTGCAAATTTTTTTACTCGTTCCATTATGTATCTTATCATTACGTATGTTGATCAATAGGATGCATCAGATACATAATAGATGCATAATATGCATAATAACATTTTCTATACAAACCAACCTCATGATCCAACCAGAGACCCTGTGGCCATGTGACACAGCCATGTTACCCACTGCACCATAAATAAATTCGATGCATCATTTAATTTCAGGGATGATTGATAATTGCAGGCTTAATCTCTATGTGTGTTTGTTTAATGCATTAGGAGTACCTGAGTCAATAACGGATACACAGACACAGATTTGTTTGTACCTCTCTTGTTTCCTGTATCTCTTTTTTACACATACGTCCCAAAGGTATTAATATTCAAGTATGTATTTGGGTCAGTGTAACTTCAGGTTTGTTTTTTTTTGAACCCCACTTGTTTAGAAATGTTGTCAGAATGAATAAAATGGTGGCAACACAGTTTGGACTACATTTGCAAACAAAAAGCTAATTTAAACCACTTCATGGTGTATTTGTCAAGGCTGGGCTGAGAGTTACACACTGCTCGTGTAATTAAATAGCATGTGGAGATTTTTCGAATAAAAGAAACAACTTTGAAAATATATAAAATTGCTTTTTTTTTTTGTAAAAATCAAAATAGAACACATAACATAGCATTTTCAAAGCACATTAACATAAACTAATAATGATAATTAACAGTTTTTCTGATGCTTTCATTAAAACAGATGCCAAAGAATATCATTTGCATGCCTTTATTTATTGTGTAACTCACTAATAGGTTGGAATTTACTGCATCAGAGGACTTCAAATGAAGTGTGAGGATACATGAGGGTGGATGAAGCATGTTCAATTCAAAATAATGTGCTGAAGATACATCACAAAATATGGAGCAACAATAGTATTGATTTAAAATTAAAAGCAACTACTAGGCTAGTAGCATAAGTCAGTTATTAGTGTGTTATTAGTGTTTATTATCAGATGGAGTTCGGAAAAGTCAAATCCAGCCTAAATGATTGAGCCGTGATAAAGAAACATTCTAAATGCTTAATGTGAACTTGACTTGTACTGCCAAGAACAACCAAACAGTGTACTGTAAGTCTCTACACTTATCACTGCAGTACCAAAAGGTACTATTTTGAAATATCTGTTAGAAATGGCTTTATAAAACAGTTTGGTTTTTAACTACAAAAACAATGATTTATCAACCTACTGTATATATAAAGCAAATCATTTTAGATTTTGTGCTTTATACTGATCAGAGTGGATCTGAAGCCAGACCAGACCGCTGGAAATAAGGCAGGAAGTTCACAAAGACCTCAAAAAAAAAACAAAAAAACCTACACGCAGGCGGCAACCCGAGCTCAGGATCTAGCCAGGGACCTTGGAGCTGTGTCTTCTTCTTATAAGATTATGGAGTCTTTATTTTGATAGTAAACAATACTTATGGACAATAAAGCTGTTTCAGTTAACATCAAGATGATTGTGCACATAAATACATGACTACTATTTTTGTTCATTAAACCATGTTAACCTTTTTTTTTTTGTAATTACGTACCATTTTAGAATTCTAATCCTTTTTAAATCAATTGCTATAATCAGATTTATCAACTTGTCTCTCATGCACCATCTTTCTATACAAGCTATTTTATATATGTATTCTAAGCTAAAACTGCTATGTTTAAAAAGACATTTTTCATGCATGAAGCAGGCCTGAGTCATAAATTGGTAATTCATTTGAATCTATGTCCATCACATGTTGCTTGATGAGTGTCCTGTGTTTCGTATTTAAAAGCATGAGATGAGACATGCAAAAAGAACTAAACTTATCTCTACAGACCAGTGTAGTCTGCACACCCGCTAATGAAAAAATGAAAGGGCTTTTTTGGTGCAATAGGCATTCATTTAATATATTTTGAAAAATCAGGTTAAACCTGGAATCTGTGTTGTGGTGTTTGAAGACCCGAATCTCAAAGACTACCGTGACATCAGTTTCGTGATTCTAGTTTATATTTGAGAAAATACTGCAACATACTGTATGAAGATTGTGATTTTGTATTTGTGATACAAGGAACACTGATATAAGATGGCATGATTCAACATAGCATATGGTACTATACACTTATAATCAGTTACAAAAAACACTTAAGATTTCAGGACCACTTCAAGGGAATAAGGAAAGTTCGAATAGATGCTCATGAGTCTGACGATGGGTCATTGTGCTAGAAGGTGGACTTAGTTCAGAATTCAGGCACAAAGCATTACAGCCATTTCTAAACAGGCAAGACATCTAAAAAGAAACATACAATCATAATAAAAACATTTTTTCCCCCCTAATCAAATGCAAACATAATGCATCTCCCACAGGCAGATGATGTTTCAAATAAGATATTTTAAATAAGATATTGCTATTTAAGTCAAACCATAAAATCATTAATCTTCTCAATTAAAAAAGTGCAAGGACACTACAGTATAAAATACATGCTGTTGAGACAGCAACTCCTCGTTAGTTAACTAGAAAGAAACACACTGGTGGAGAGGTGGAACAGCCACATACTGTATTTCTACTGTAAATACAAAAATGGAACCTTGTAGAGATGTGCTACCACACTTCAAAACTCATTTTTTTTTTTTTTGCTTTTCCTCATGTTTGCTTTTTGTTTATTAAATAGCAATTATAAATGTTCCTGGCATGCCAGCATCTTTTTAATACTCTTCTCTGCAAAGCATTTTTTTAAATATATATTTCATTCCTGGTCTGTGAAGGCATTAGACGTAATTCCAAAGAAAGGAAGATAATATATTTATCAGTACCCAAGGCAGTACAGCAAGTTAATGTATCCATTTTCACTGTAAGAGCAAAAGAGAAAGTATCCATTGCTGTAATGACTTTAGCATGTAATGTCTCTATTAAATCTCAAGTTGCAAATTCACTGATTCAATCCGGTGGCTCCGTTAGAGTTCTACACTCTCGATTTCCAGATCCTCTAAGGTGGTGTCTGACTGGGAAATCATCATCAGTTTTTCTTTCTTTGAGTACTGTCTGATCATCCCATGGTCAGGTTCACTGGAGGCACCTTCCTCTGAGAGAAGGGGACTTTTTGAAACTTGCTCTTTAGATAAAAGTTCAGAAGAACTCCCACGGCTAAAACTTGTCACATCAGTAGATTCAAAAGACTCCCCTACAAGACCTTCGAGTTTTATATAACCCCCACAGCTTGGGCCCTCCAGTCGAGGACAGCTACGCCGCCTGGTTCGTTCCATGTGCCGGTCCACAGGGGTTGAAGGACAGATTCCCAAGTCAATAGATCTGGAGTAGTCTGATAGGGCACTTAAAGACAGATGAGAGCCTGTCACTTTAGGGCCAGGGGATGCAGGAAGGAGTTGCACCCGAGAGCCTTGAAGGGACAGGTGTGGCATCTCTTGCATGCTGTCGCTACTCTTATAAACTTCCACTGAGTCCTGGGAAAGAATGGTTCGAGTTTGGGAAGGCTTTACTCTGGCTTTGGTGATGCTCCCTGATGCCACTAGAGACTCCAAGCAGTGACGAATAGCATCCGAATCCAGACATTCACTTCTGATCTCCCCGGTTTTATCCGAACCCCTTCTGTTGCCTGCTGTCCTGTGATTGAGCCTGATCAACGGGAGTGTGAAAGCATTGCCTGAGGAGGTCAAAATTGTTTTAGTCTCCTGTTGCTTGGCCCCTGGTGACTGATCCCTGCAAATGCTATACACTGTGTCTGTGATGGCAAGACAATCCAAAGGTAAGTCTTCCAGTTTGCCAGCAGATGACTTTCTGGATGAGGGCAGGCTGTCCTGGTCCTGTTTGAAAGAGCCTGAAGATGGCCATGAGCCCTTTGCTAGCATAGCAGCATTGTATAAAGAGCGTGGATTGCCTTCTAACCCCTTTGATTGCATATAGTTCACAAATCCATTAAGTGAAGCATTGTCCTTGGATCGCAAACTGTGGATATCAATAACAGTTGAATAAATGTCTCTAAGGTTAATGATTTTTGTCTTTTTGTCTCTGTTTTCGTGCAGCACTGCATTAGCGCAAATGAACAGGAAGATACCAATGCCCATAATCAATGGTCCAAATACTTTTAGCTTATCCGAATGCAAGTGCTTTTTTAAAAACTCAGCAAGGACACCCAATTTTGGTGATTCCTCAGTTGTGCCATTAGTATAATTAGAGCTTATAACATCTTTATCCAGCTGATAAATAAGCTTGCCACTAGTGGTCCAGTTCACTGTTTTTGGTCCCCCTCTGTCCTCAGTCCAGGCTAGTTCCTGTGAGCCCTTAACTGTGGGTATTCCTGGATAAAGCTGACTTCCTTTAGGCCAATAGCCTAGTACAGCCAAGGCAATCCCAAAAAGCAGCACAATAATGCCCAGTGCAGCGATAAATCCAGAGACTGAACAGAGCTTCAATTTGCCCTTCACCACCACCACCTCATTCTTTCTCTTCTTCTTGGCTTTTCTTTTGCGTTTGTTCTCTGCCCGGTTTTTGGCACGGAGGGAGTCTTGGCGCCTTGCTGAGATTCGCAGGAGGCCTCCAGTAGCAATCATAATGAGGCCTGAACTGGTGATCAACTAATCATCCTGCGTTTGACAGAAAGACAGAGAAACAATCAGTCTGACAGTAATCAGCGTTTCAATATATACAGTAAATACTCTAACAGTAATTTACAGCTAATTCACAATTTTAATCAATATCCAATAAATTGAGTTCTTACACAGAAGCATATAAACAATATATGGCCAAAAGTATGTGGACACCCATCCATCCCAGCCTTTTTTTTGTCTCTTCTTCAAACTGTTGTATTAATTGTATATAGGAAGGTGTGTATGCTGTAGCATTAACAGTTCCTTTTTCCACCAAACATATTCCGGCATACCAATGCCTCTGTGCTGTGCTGTGCCATGACCTTGAGAAAGATGATTTGCCAAGGTTTAATTGAAAGAACTCGACTAGCCTTCACAGAGCCCTGATCTCAACCCAAGTGATCACTTTTGAGATGAACTGGAATGCTGACTGTGTGCCAAGCTTGTATACCTCATACCACATTAGTGCCCCACCTCACTAATGTTCCTGTAGCTGATCAGCTAAATCCCACACGCCGAAATCTGGTAGTAAGCTTATCCAGAAGAGTAAACAAAATCTGGAAAGAGGTGTTCAAAACACACATGTACATAGGTGTGATAGTCAAGTGTTCACAAACCTTTGGCCATAGTGTATAGAGCAATATACTTTAGTGCATACCCCTAACTGAAAAACAGGGAAGCACTTTTTTCAATCATGGTAACATAATAAAAATAATAATAATATGAATTTGCTTAAGTGAATAGAATAATATATTTTCACACTGCTTTAGAGAAGTTCTTTCAGTCAAGGTGATTATTGTTTCCATACAATATGATAATTCAAGGTGTGTGTTCATTTTGCTTGCTTAAACCCTTTACTATATCTAAATGATATTCAATTGTGAGAACTCCATCATTTATTTATCTTCTGTAACTGCTTTATCCTACGTAGGGTCATGGTGGATCCACAGCCCATTCCGGGAAGCACGAGACAGAATTTTTCCCTGAATAAGATCCCAGTCATTGGTTTAGTGCAGAGTATATGCAGGTACTGTATATGGCGTATAACAACTTATTTTTCAGTCGGCACAGCTTATACCCACTTCTACATCCACCCCAATATGCTGATACACAGTCATATGCAGCATTTTCCCTTCCTTTGCTGTTTGCTGTGCATTACTTTGAGGGAGGAGTGATAATGGGTTACAGTAAGAACATTAAGATAATCAGAGTTGGGCCGGACATGGCTTTGCCTTGCCAAACTGGGAAAAAATATAATTTGCTGCCACCTGCCTGTCAGTCCATTGTGACACACCAAAACATGGCCTCTTGTGGAAAGTTATAATAATTAAATGAACAGGTAGAATGAAGCGAACTATCCGAATAAAAATTAGCTTTCAGAACAAACAACCTTGAGATGCCACCTAGCAGCAGCTCAGGTAACCACAGTCCAGCACCCACACCCTCTCAGTCCCCAATATACTGTAGTATCTCATCATACACACTTCCCCAGGCTCATCACTCATCCCAATCCATTGTTGAGAACCATGCATTCACATGTTCACACACGCATTTACATACAGACGTAATTTGCTTTTGCACATATATCTAAAATCCATCTGAATTGATCTGCTCTTACTAAGCAATGGCAAATTTTGAAACCACCACACATGTACACAGAAACAGTAGTGGTGGTGGTGGTGCTGGTAGGGGGCTTTGTGCATAAATACAAGTTCTGACAACTTTAGATTAATGATATCTAAAAGGTTATGCTAGCTAAGCGGATAAGAAGAAATATGTTCATTTAGTGAGAACTGAAAGCACAGGGGCATTGTCAGTGTGAAAGCGTGTGCAGCGTAGTGACATAGTGTCTCATGGAGACCTGGAGATCGAGCCAGATTAGCAGCTGTGTGTGGGAGCCCAGGCGAGCGCTTATACTCTGCCACCCAGACAGATGTGTCTGCACACATGATGTAAGCCACAATCACAAATTACCAAGACTCAAAAGTGATGGCCACCTCTGTAACCTTCAGAAATGATGTAAAATTGTGGTAATGTGGTTTCTGGTAATATTTTTTTTTAGGAAAGTTAATTCTTCTCCAGAATTCTGCAATGATAAATTTAAATGATAAATATTATCAAAATGCCTATTTATTATCATCATTGGTACACATGCAAAAATATGGCATAACATCATATAATATATATGTTACTGTACTTTATGTTACTTATATTTACTTTACTTGAGTATTTTGCATATGTGATACTTTTTAATTCTATTCTGTAAATCTTTTAATGAAAAACCTGTACTTTTCCTCCCTTTATCTTAAATAGAGATTACTTTTCAGATGAGGAGCACACAAAACAGGATTCATAAACGTTTACACTGTCACTCACATATCGCGTGCTCGAAGCTACCTCATGTGAGAAGGAGAGAAACCAAACAATTCCTCCTATCCTAGTTTACAGAAATGACTGGCAGGTCATGATGAAAACGCAGATTGGTTAGCGCACCAAAATGATTGATGGTTATCTGGGCCACGGGTACCGCCCATTTTATTTCTGGGATGCGGATTCTTCCGGGTTGCTTCTTCAAGCGTCTCGAACGCTTGAAGTGCAACTGGTGCGATGTCTTTAAAAAAAAATGTTTATACCAAGCTTATAAGTTTTGGTGCATCCTTTAACTTTATTGTATTCTGCATGTTTGCATTATGAATGTGTTTAACTGTGTAGATTATTCCCATTATACAGGGGTGGAAGGGTAGACAATGGCTAGGTTTAACTGCCTTTGTGAGAAATTGCCTTTTTTTAAGGCATATTGCCACCACTACAGCACTGGCATTTAGAAACTGAAACCTTTAACTGTTTAACAAAGTTAATCACCAATTTATTTGATCATCTAAAAAGCCACTGCTCCCTACAAGCATGGCAGAGCAGCTACCCGCACTGTTGTAAAGTGGTCTCTTCTTTATGTCTAAACCAATAAAAAAATGTAACATTTTTAAACCAACATTAAAACAAATTAAACCAACATTTAAAAAAATAACAATAAAGAACTGTACATTTATTTATTCATTATTAATTTATGACTACGGACAGATAGATATCTAGAAAAATCCGTTTCTTTCTGGAGTACTTGGTAATTTTGTACTTAAAGTACATTTCAGAGCACATACATTTTAGGCAAGTACTTTTATTTAACTTTTATTGCCTATGTGTTCTTCTGGCACCTTTGATAAGTAACACCTGCACCTGCATAACATGCTGAACCTTGAAGCAGATGGATTACAACAGCAGAAGAATACATAAAATTAAATTCATTAAATGAAAGAATGTATTTATTTATTTATTTATTTTTACTGTGACAGGCTGCAAAGTGCCTAAAGATACAATTTACAAACTGATTGTCTATGCAGCAACCTATTGTCTGTTCCAACTACTCCAGCATCACCAGTATACAGTACTAATCCTGAACATCTGTCATCATCTGCACTAGTTCATGCCTTAATTTAGACATTTTTTAAAATTCTGAAATGATTCATAGGTCACTGTGTGGCCTATTAAACAAAAAACATTCTTCTGAAACTGGTCTGACTGGAATGAAAAACGAATGCCAAAAAAAT
This sequence comes from Clariallabes teugelsi, assembly GCA_030014215.1. Lineage (NCBI taxonomy): Eukaryota > Metazoa > Chordata > Actinopteri > Siluriformes > Clariidae > Clariallabes > Clariallabes teugelsi. Next base: position 25,349,727 of record JAQMYG010000033.1, read on the forward strand.
GCCAAAAATAAGAGACAAAAAGTCCTTCAGGAAGCCTGGAGAACTATTTGTCAAGCCATACATAAAAATCTGTCTCTTTAGAAGCAAAATATAAGGATATGGGGCACCAGACTTTTGCACAGTACTGTATATAAAACATTTCTCCACACTATATACGGAGGTTGGTTTAAAGGTTGCCTATTGTGCAAAATTCAGTTTTCAGCGATTCTGAGATTCAGATGGGTCTCCAGTGTGGGAAAAAAATGTTCACTGCTCTTTTTGTTCTTTTTTGCCATTTTTGCATTGGCTGTGACTTAAACAAGCCATATAATTAACATATAATTAACATATAAGGTTTCCTCCACCAGAGACAAAACAAAACAGAAGTAGTTTAAGGAATACAAAATCATTATCTGAGGGGTATTTCAGCTGGAGCATTAACAGACACATTTTGAGACTTGGGTCACCTTCTTAAAGAAATAGACATATACTGTATAGGAGTTACAGTATGGTTAGACTTGCTGCTATGATACCCAATTACAATAAATCATGTTCACTTGCTATTAAAAAAAAAAAAGGCCTTCTTGTGTGCTTCTTTGACTCTTCATTCATGTGTGACTACTCTAAATTGTACTTTTCCTGTCTTGCTTTTTTTGTATTGTTGGACATTTTATTAATTCTTTTATAATTATATGTCCTCTGTATAATGTCATGTCAACATTTTAAACTGAATGATCTCAAACTAAATTTAAAAATATCACTGCACCAGTGAATTGTGAATGTCACATCCCTGTTGTGCCACTCCACCCATGCTACAGCATACACAATCATTTCGCTTGACTATGAAAATAGCATTTGGGTACAAGTGGGAAAGATCTGACTTTATCCATACAAATTAGTAGCAAATAATGCTTAAAAATATACCCTGAAGAAAGAAAAAGGCCACCAGGAGACCCCCCCCCCGCCAAACAGGCAGCATTATAATATAATTATAATAGCTTATAAGAATGATGCTTAAAAGAGAATGCATTTAAGATTGACTAAACAAAAACAAGGCAAAAGACTATCTGGCAAAAGATAGTGGAAACAGAATCTTGGCATCACTAAGAGAAAACAGATAGAAGAATAGAGCTTTGTACTGCCTTTCTAGGAACCTCTCAACACGGATTGCGAGTATGTGCCAAGTACACACAGTACAATGTCATATCAGCAACATCCAACCTGACTGTTCTCATTTATCACCTCTAGGGTGAAGTTCTAACGCTAATAATCTACATCAGTAATCTGTGATTGACCAAGCACAAAGATGTAGATGGCTCAAGTTCTCAAAATAACACTACACATAACCCTTTAATAAGTGCATAATAACCCAGAGGGAAAAGATGCTATTTTATTAATGTGGGCTTTGATGATTAATGTGTAGTTGATATCTAAGGGCAAAAAGGTCTGTATTGAAGTGCATTAAATATAAAAAATGTTAAATGTTTAATGTATTTTTTTTTCCTTTTTCTTTGCTAGTCAGCTTGTCATAATTGTCATATTACAATAAATCAGTGGTAGATCAGCATGTTAAGGTTATTAGTTACTGATCAGAAGGTCAGTGATTCAAGCCTTAGCTCCACCAAGTTGCCACTGTTGGACCCTTGTGCAAGGCCCTTAACCCTGTTGGCTCCATTACTGCGGTCTAATGGCTGACCCCGAGCTCTTACCCCAGCCTCCTAACCAAGCTGGGGTATGTGAAGAATAAGGAATTTTACTTTGCAGTAATGTACACAGTATGTGACGAATAAAGGTTTGGCTTATATTCATCTTTTTGTTTCGCTAACCATGCCTTGTCCTCCGGCATGCTTCTCTTATATCATCATAAGGAATTACAGACAGGATAAAAATCTGCTTTTGGAGTAATTCCAAGACAGAAACCCGGAGTGCAGTCTGTAGAGTTTGTGTCATTTACATTTACATCTTGCGTTAAATTAATGTCATTATCCTGTTAATCTTGATTTTCTTGTGCAAAGAATCAGGTTATATCTGGTAAACCTTCTAATGTGAAATTTTCACTGCCTGTGCAAAAGAAATTAGAATTTTATTTAAATAAATAAATATATAAGTCAAGTCTTTGATTGAATAATTACTGAGGTTAATAATCTGTCAGCTATACTTTTAATCTTAACTGATACAGTAACTTCTGTATGTTACTCTGTTTCAGATTATACTAAAAAAAGATTCACATACCAGCATATGTAAATTAAGGACAGAATTACCACTCAAGTGAAATATTTAAGTTGATATAAAAATGGTAACGGTAGAAATTGTTTAGATTAGTTTAGTATATTTATTTTTACACACTTTATTTATTTTATAAATACATTTTATTTTATAATTTTACTTTATTTATTTTATATTATATAAACATAATATTAATATGTAAAAATCTACATTTGAGTAATAATGAAAGTAGGAGCATTTAAACACACACACACACACACACACACACACACACAGGCCTAGGCTCAGCAACGTTATGTGACAATAATGAAGTCAGTTGACGACCTGAATGTACTGAATGTACTGAATGATCAGCTTATCACGTCAATGCATGTTCCCCTCCCTGATGGCACAAGAATAATCCAGGACTCAGATTGTTAAAGAGTGGTTCTGGGAGCATGAGGAATCATTTTCACACATGATCTGTCCTGATCTTCGCAATGTGCTGGAGCAGACTCTACAGAGTACATGTACTGTAGTTCGACTCTCCCATCATCAATACAAGAGCTTGGTTAAAAAAAATCATGTAACTCTGGATGAAAACAAATGAGGTGATGTAAGGTTACATAAGGAAAACGATGCCACAGGAAATGCACCAGTAATCAAACCTAAAGGAGATCCAACAAAAAATGATAGTGTGTATCTTCTTACAGTAGGTCTCGCAATATACAGATCTATCAGAGTGAATTTAATGCATTTTTATCTGAAACACACAGAGGATAGATAAATGAGCTTTTCTTAAATAACATCTGTTTGACAAACAGATGGCTGAAAAGATACCTGGAGATCTTGCTAATGATAACAGACAGCTTGGATCACACAGTGGCTCAGAGGAGCAATTTCATCTCTGTGTGAGTAAACAGAACAACACTGTGCAGGCATTGATCAGATATGTTTTGCAAAATTACATGGAACAGACACTAACTTTAATACAGACATATAAGTATAAATATTTACGTACCTCAAGATGCAAATTAAGTTAAAGAAATTCGTAATCTGATCGTGAGCCAACTGAAAACCAATGGATGAATTCGGAGCGGCGTCATTAAAGCACAAGGGATTTTTGGAAGTATGGTCTCCGTCTCTCCGGTACTGTTCCAGAGACTTGCAGAGTTTATGCCAAGCTGTTCTTTTGATTAAATGTGCCTCAAAACTTTACTAAGACATTGTTGTCACCTCTAACTGTTATACACTTTCCTATTCTAATCAGTTGAAGAGAATGAAAAGGGTCACTGTGTTCAGACGACTTTGCTGTTGTCTTGTATGTTTTCTACGCTTGTCTTCTCATACACAATATCTGTCCGCCATTTCAGTTAATCTTCTGTGCATTCTTAAAGGTTATATTCATTTTGATGGTTAAACTGCAAAACTGAAATCTTTGAGTAGAGTGTTCTACAGGGTACCATTGGCTTTCCACAAGCAGGATCCATCAATCCCGAAGCAGCAGGGCGACATGCAGAGACACTATTACAATTGCTCCCTTCTGGGAATACAATGGTCATTTTTCTTAATTTGTGGTGATGAATCTACTGCCACAGTGCAACGGTCATTAAAATCCTTTCCCCCAGAATGGTGGAAAACTTCAAAACAAAGGCCAACAGGTTACATAATTTCATCTTCTGTTAGATCCAAATATGGTCGTTTCAAGAACATAGTCTACCATGTCTTTTGGGTACTCCTCCCCAGCATTTTTCCCTTACAGCTGTGGTCTGGAGAGAAAGATAAACACACACTCACTCTCTCTCTCAGACACACACACACACACACACACACTCTCAGAGAGAGAGAGAGAGAATCCCTCACACCACCTGAGGTTGATCTCCCGGGCATGGCTGATAGATTGCTTTGTACTGGAGGAATTATGGCACAGTTTTATTCCTCACAATGTATCACTCCTATGCTTCCCTAGCAAAGAGGAGATGTGGAAAACGATGCTTAAAGCCATGCATGACATCAAATGTATCTTGACAGAAAACTCTTAGAGCTGTTAAAGATAAAACCAAGCTAGTAGCCATTTATATAGTGAATAGACTGCTATGTCATTTATGGATAAAGCAAGATGTGGAATTCCTCACTTCAAAGCTAATAATGTACTGTAATTCTTTAGATATTAAGTTTATACCAGGTTCTTTGCTATTTATTTCAAACTGTCCAGATGTTTATATATTTAGCTTTCTATCCTTAAAGGTCACTAAAAAACATGAAATGTGCCACCAGTGAAGCTAGAAAGGGTGCATTACTGCAAAAAAAGCAAAACTAAATAACCAAATGTCTTAAGAGGAAAGGGCGGAATCTTCACGTCTTAACTTGAATTATGTTCATAAAACAATAACTGTACTTTTTTTTTTTTTTTTTTTTTTTACAAAAAAGCTTTCTGAATTTCACGATTTGAAAAATAGGATGTTTAAATAAAATACTTTTCCACACCTCAGCATGAGCTTGTGTTGTACAGTAGCAATATCACAACATTATTGCAACTCCTACAGGCAGTTCATTGGAGCAGCAGAGGAAATTGATGGGAAACAGTAATTTAAACCTGGCCCTCTCAAACTGACGAACCTGTAGTAGTGTAGTATCAGGGAATAGAAGTGCTGCTGCTGTCCCACCTATATTTGCAGCTCCAGATGTTGCATTATTACACATAAGAAAGCAAAGAAAAGTTGCACATTCTAATTATTCGACTGCCTTTAACTTTGATTACGGTGTGCAATATGTTGGCCAATTCATGTATGAATATGATTCCTCATGCTCCTACAGTAGAACCACTCTTTCACAATTAGACCTTAATATTCCCCTGCCGTCAGGTAAGAAAACATCCACTGGTGTGATACCCTGGTCATTAAGGACATTCAGGTCATCAGCTGATTTCATTTTATTGCCTCACAACATTAGCCTGTACCTGAGCAACTGAAGCAACCCCAGATCATAATACCTCCAGAGGCTTGTACAGTGGCCACTATGCATGATGAGTGCATCGCTTTACAGTATGTGCTGCCCTTCTTACCCTAATGCACCCTTTGTTCTTGAAGAGGGTTAGTCTGGACTCATTAAGCCACATGACTTTTTTCCTTTGCTCCAAAGTCTAATCTTAATGCTCCCTAGCAAATTGAAGCCTTTTCTCTGATTAGCTTCACTAACAAGTGGTTTTCTTATGAACATACAGCTGTCAAGTTCCAATCCATTTCTCGCCATATTGTGTATATGCAAATGCTCTTACTCACACTAATAAACATAGCTGTGATTCCTACAGAAGATATTTCTTATGATGCAACTTCACTACATCTCAATTCATGAACTCATTCACGATTTTATGCTTCAACAAAGCTGACAGTTCTATCAAGACTATCCTTCCAAATGTTACTAATGTGATGGTAGTGTACTGTATAACGCCCCCCTTATAAACTTATTAAGATGAGCTCTTTTCCCAAAACTTTCCATTTATTTATAGCTCACAAGGTGATTTCAATTCCAGACGCAGTTTAAAATTTCATGCGCTGGGTCGGATTCGAACCTTTATTAGGCGAGTACGAGCCAGTGGGACTTATGTTTGACACCCTAGTCGATATCTTCCCCTCCTCAAAGCAAACAGCAGCAAACAAGTGTAAACAAGGTGATGAAAAGTGTCTGGGAGCATGACGCATGAATTCACAGTTGTTCCTGAGGTCAGTGACAGAGATTTTTAGGTCAGACGATGAGCCATGCACAGCATGAACCTATACGCGTGCACATCTGACGCTAAAGAAGAGCAGGCAACCAAGCAGTGAGAGGAATCTAATGAAGTGTTTACTCAAATTCATGAGAAGAGATAAAATGATAGAGAAGGAGCTGCTAAGGTTATGCTGTAATAACCCTGAAATGACTGTAACAATTACAGTCCACCAAATCGATGGAGGCAGAGTGAAAATATTCCCAAGTGGCACATTATAGATAATGGAGGTAAACATCATTGAGGCTGAGAAACAGCACAAAACAAATAGGATGTGATATCAGCCCTAACTGTCAGCACTGATTGTGTTATTTGTTAGGATACGAGAAATATGTCATCCATAAAAGGCAAATGCACATCTGTAAAGCACTCTGTGACCCCACTATATGTCCAGACACGTTTTAATTAAATTAAACAACTAAATACAACCTTAATATTCCACGCCCTTCACCTATGTGTATTCTTATAACGAGGCAGCTCCACATGGCCCAGCGATAAGCTTATATAGAGTTTAATGAGCAGTGAAATATGCCCCAGTGAAGAACATGATCATTAAACTAACAATTACCCTCATTTTACCCATTCTAAACACAGAATCTATGCACTCAGCACCCACGAGGAGGATGCAGCAGATAGCTAACTTTCACCACAGACACAGAGGTTGAATGTTGTTATTATGATACATTTTATTACAGTGAGTCATTAGCCATGAACAAGTGCATGTCCTTGAGTTGTCGCAGCGTGAACCGTTACTTTGATACGCAGTCAGCATGGATGAATAAATCAGGAAATTAAATGGGCTACCTAAATGGTAAAGTATAAATTATCACTCACCCCCTTGAATAAACTATAAGGGGCTGTGGCATTACTGTACTTCATGTGGCATTCAAGTTATAAGAGAAACAATGAACGTGATGGAAGATAAGATTAACGATTTATTCACTCAAGCTGATGGCTATAGAAATGGATGTGCACACCCCTTCAATTATATTTTCTTCTGTGTTATTTGTGTAGCACATTTAACAGCATATTGTCCCAAAGCAGCTACAGTCTAGAAGCCTAATGAGCATCCCAAAGGGACTGTGCCAAGGAGATGGTATGAGATGGAAAGGCCTGGATAGGCTAGCCTTTGGTCGACAGCAGCCATGGGTGAGCCCTGGGTGCCTACGACCCTGTCACGATAATCAACGTTAATGTTATGTGGTGTTAATTTTATGGCCTATCAGTGTATATAAGTATATGGAAAAGATGTAGAAAATATGCCAAGGTGCACTGATGCTGCTTAGGTGGCTGTCTCTTATCTTATATATCTCTTATATTTCTTATATATATATCTGTAACAACATGATTACCATTTAGAAGGGATTTTTAAGCAGAAGACCTATAGGAAGCTCTTGAAGCTCTTGAAGAATCAACATTCAACAGTCGATTATATGGCATGGTATGGTATCATATCATACAGTAGGTATGAGTACAAGTCTCAATATAACTCAAATGTGATGTTGCTAAGCAAACAAGCAACCATGCTACTGTAAGTTATTTATGAGCCTATGGATTACATTTTTCCTGATGGGATCAAACCCACTGTGCCCTAGCAAAGAACATTTAACCCCGCTTGTTTAGCTATATATTAAATTCTATTAACAACCTGTTTAATATTGAGTAGGTCTCCCTTGTGCTGCCAAAACAGCCCTAACCCATCAAGTCGTGACCTCTACAAGACCTCTGAAGGTGCGCTGTGGTACTGTATCTGGCCCGATGTCATTAGCAGCAGATCCTTTTAATCCTGTAAGCTGCGAGGGGAGCCTCTGTGGATCAAACTTGTTTGTCCAGCACATCCAATAGCTGCGCAATCAGATTCACCCTGAACTCTTAGTCGTGTTCCACAAACCATTCCTGAACAACCTTTGCAATGTGGCAGAGCACATGGTCTTAATGTACTGTAAGTGGCGACTGGCATTAAGGGAATACTGTTGCCATGTACCTGTTCTGCAACAATGTTTTGGAAGGTGGTATGTGTCGAAGTAACATTCACAAGCTTGCCAGCAAAACATTGGTCAGAGCATCAAACTGTCACTGCCAGCTTGCCTTCATCCTGGTGCCATCTCTGCACATGCACCCAGCCATCCACATGATGTAAAAGAATACATGATTCTTCAAACCAGGCCACCTTCTTCCACTGGTCTGTAGACCAGTTCTGTTGTTTGCGTAAATCATTGCAGGTGATTTCAGTGATGGACAGGAGTCAGCATGTGTACTCTGACTTATCTGTGGCTATGTAGCCATATATGCAGCAAAATGTGATTCAGCTTATATACGTATAGCTTTTCTATATAAGTCAAGACTTATATATTTGAACACTTAAAATAATCAAATGTTTGGCAGAGAAAGGGTTCCTCTTCTTTTCTTTACTGCATAGTGAAGAATGGGAATGATGCATTGTGAAGAATAAAACCATGCCATAATTCTTCCAGCACAAAACAATCCATCACCCCACTCAGAAAAAAATCAACCTCAGGTGGTTACAGGGATCAACTACTATTGCCAAGAACCATGCTTTTCACTGTTCAGTTTTCTCTTGAATTTTTTACCTTAAAATGTCTAAAGTATGCAATTAAATAAAAATGACATTTTAAAGAAAGACTGTATTGGGGAAAAAATGCTGCACTTCTTTTTTCTATGTGATATAGTAACCAGAGCTCTGTTTCTTATGTTTGTTCAAGCTTCTATTGCTAGGCTTTATGAAACATCACAGATGCAGTGATGCATGCTGTAAGACAGATTGTATCCTGTATTCACGTGCATGACCTGTGCCATATCAAGCAACATGATAAGTATTCACAGGATAACATATGCCAGTGTAATAAAAGGGAACAAATGTCAGATCTCATCCTGCATTGATTCAGTGTTTTGGATTAGTATCAGTTCTGATGCAGATTGGGTAAGAAAATATGTTTACCAGGTTCTCTGCCGTGAGAAGGTAAAGAGATTCTGTTGCAAGATAGTTGTCATAACACTTCTGTCAGAACAGCATAAACCCCTCCTTTGTGGCTCACAATTCTTAAAAATATATATAGGTACATTATAAGAGGGTTATGTTGCCTTAAAAGTGTCTATTCTTTATTGTTAAAAATGTTCTAATAGCCTCTGATCTGACGGATAAAAAGTCCTGTGAGGTCCTTGCTCTTCTCCACCATTTAGTGACCTGGATCTGTGGTTCCTTGAGCCTTGACAAAGACCATGAGTGCACAACACAATTACAGCACTGCATGTTCTCATACACCGAAGATGACTGTGATCCTGCTGCTGTGGTCTGATGGGACACAAACGAGCAATGCATAAAATAAAAGGTGATGATGTACTTTGGATAAATATCCAGATATAATGATCTATGTCTATAAAGTCATTCAGAATGTGTATTGCTGCTTATGATGACCATCCCTCTGCATTTACTCTGCACTGGTGAACTACAGGACTCCAACACTGTGCAGAAATGATGATGATGATGATATACATATATATACTCACAAAACCAGAGGGTTCTAAACATCTTTCATGGATCAGCCTGGTATTTTCATAGATAAGCCATGTAAGCATGTTTCCAATTCTTTTGAGAGAAAATGTGGAGGTAAGTGGTCAGAGCATGGTTTCAGCAATTGTGTGTGGAAACGTATGGACCAGAGCTCACTATCCTGGTGTTGACATGCACATTTACAGTGATGAATAAAAGCATGCCTAAAATCTAAATGGTTCATTATGATATATAAAAATAAAAAAAAAACCGAATGATTTATAATATGTAAAAAATATATATTTTTAAAATAAATAAATAATAATAATAAACAGAGAATTGTGCTCCTGCGTCGTGACAGTATCCATGGATGGAAGGGGAAAAATACGATCGGTGTGTGATACAGAAATGACATATCTGCATTTATTCAGCAACTTACCGAGTGAGAAATGTGCATCAGTGTCATAGCCGGATTTAGGTGATGATCAACAAAAGTTTCTGTCCGCCGAGATCATTTTGCGCAGTGAGGAAAAACGGGGAAACCCGCGCGTAATTCCGCATGAGCCCGGGAAACTGCTCGGCTCCATTCTCTCCTCACGCGCAGCAGCGGCGGCAGCAGCAGCAGCGCGTGCATCCATTCTCCTTCTCCTTCTCCTCTCCTTCTTTCCTCGTGCTGCTCGCCGTCTATCCGTCCATCACATCGTTCCGTCACCACGGCGCTGCGCTGCGCCCAGTCCGAAACGGAGAGTTCACCGTCAGGCGGGGTTGCCAGATTGGAGTAAGTGCACTCCAGCTATAATGGTTTAAAAACCCACCCAAGCTTTCATCAGGCTTTACACCAAGTCAACTGTAGTCTATAAATCCCACCAGGCACCAGAGCCTAAGGCGAATCTTTCCGAGCGCAATCGGATTAAAACACAGAGAAGCTGATAAGGCAACACTGCGCTCATGGTCCAGCGCTCATGATGGCGGGATGCTGATGTTGCGCTGATTCGCGGCTGTTGTTGCTATGATACCACCGTATCAGGAGAGAGAGAGAGAGAGAGAGAGAGTTAATACAGGCAGCTTTTTTTTTTTTTTTTTTTTTAATTTAAAAAGGCCAGCAGGTATTTTACACATAAAAGCAACTGGGAGGTACTTTGGGTAATGGAAGAACAAAGCGGGTCACACATCTATAGTATAGACATGCAAGAAGTAAATGGACAGCCATAGTCTTATACAGTATATATTTAAAAATAATATATGCATTCAAATGTTCTGACTACTATTTGTTTCCTTCTTTTCAGGTTCGAATAGACCTATAGTGGAAATTCCAAATACATTTCTGTTATTCAAAGAGGTTCAAAAAGATTGTTGGTCAACCTGAAGGTGGACTGTCCCAAAGAGACAAATAGTTAGGAAGATTTGTTCGAAAACCATACGAGGTGCATTTTGCGACAGACCATGTGGAACTGCAAACAGGACTTCATATGGCTTGCTTTCAACGATGGCTTTCTTCTTGTCCAGATTTGAGAAATACGCGACTAATACTTGTCCTGTAGACAGATTCTCCCACCTGAGCTGTGGATCTCTGCAGGTCCTCCACAGTCACCATGGGCCTCTTGGCTGCTTCTCTGATTAATGCTCTCCTTGCCCAGCCTGTCAGGTTAGGTGGACGGCCATGTCTTGGTAGGTTTGCAGTTGTGCCATACTCTTTACATTTTCAGATGATGGATTGAACAGTGCTTTGTGAGATGTTTAAAGCTTGGGATATTTTTTCATAATCTAACCCTTCTTTAAACTTCTCCACAACTTTATCCCTGACCTGCCTGGTGTGTTCCTTTGGCATCATGATGCTGTTTGTTCACTTATGTTCTCTAACAACCACTTACGGTTCCACAGAACAGCTGTATTTATACAGAGATTATATTACACACAGGTGGACTCTATTTACTAATTAGGTGACTTCTGAAAGCAAGTGGTTTCATTGGGTTTTAGTCAAGGGTATCAGAGTAGTAGGGGCTGAAACCCATTTATCATTTTCCTTCCAGTTCACATGTCCCATGCTGTGTTGGTCCATCACATAAAATCCCAATAAAATACATTAGTATTTGTGGTTGTAACGTGACAAAATGTGAAAAAGTTAAAAATACTTTTGCAAGGCATTTTAACCAGGCACACAATTATAGTTTAATTTAAAGAAAATGGTCAACCTGAGCTTTCTGAAAAATATATTTGTGCTGTTTGAAGGTCTTTTATTCTACAATTGTTGCTCTTTTTTTGTGTGGATTTTTTCCCCTAATTTAGTTGTGTCCAATTACTCCCCGTCACTAGGGGGCTCCCACATTAAGGCTACTACTACCATTCAGCCGGGAGGGCCGAAGACTATCAGGTGTTTCCTCTGAACCGCGTGACGCCAGCCGACCGCATCTTTTCGAACTGCTCGCTCACGCACCGTTAGGGGCGGAGTAACACACTCG
>JAQMYG010000033.1:25363903-25375897 GCA_030014215.1 Clariallabes teugelsi
ACAGAACATTTGCCTAATTATGTTGTAGGGGCATCGGGGGGGGGAGGGGAGGGGTGGGCGATCATGTTTTTTTTTGGCAGGGGTGGGGGGGGGGGGCAATAAGTGCGATTGCATGTGCATGGTATTCTGCAATGGACTGGGTTCTTATCTAGGTTGTGTTAACACCTGCACATATGTTGTCAGTTCATGCAATCATCCAATAAGCCACTCATCAATGCATCAAATGATGCAGATGCAGATCAAGAGTTTCACTTTATGCTAGTGCAGTGTATTTGTGCTGCTCTGCAAAACAACTGTCTCTTACTGATTTTAGCTTGGAGGCTTTACAAAGATAAGTGCTTTTGTGAGTCTAGTTGTTTTTCCAATAATTGTCAAATGTACAGTAGGAATCTATTTTGTTCACATATTTATTCACATTCTCCAAGATTGGTCGGTAATATGGAGAATTTAGGGGTTTTTTTTCCTGATAGAAAAATCCAAAATCATTCCTCAAACAAACGCCTTATACTAGATTTATATATAAGGATAGTCAGAATTGAATTGATGAGGCATGGTGCCTTTAGTGGTTGGCATTGTCACCTCTCACCTCCAGGGTTGGAGTTTAAACCTTGCCTCTTGCCTATATGGTTTTCCCCATGCTTGTTGGTTTCCCACCAATAGTCCAAAGGGCAAGGATAAGCTTGCTTCAAATTTGCTCATAGAGTGTGTGCTTGTGCCCTGCCATGTGCCTAGTAATAAAAGCTTAAATAAATGATTTGTGGCTTCCAAACATTTTCTGTAATTCCCTTTTTAACATATTTATTATTAATCCATGAACGGATATGAAAAAAGGAAAAAAGGATACATATTATATACTGTATAAAATATAAAAACCAACCTAGGTTTTGGCTTCCCCTTGTGCCACAGTAATGTCTCAGGTCCCTCGGTGTGGGTATGCAGGGCCTCTAGGGTGTGCTGTAGTGTCTGGCACCAGCAAGTTGGCAGAGGATCTTTTGGGTTCTGTGGGTTGCACGGTGGGGCCTGGGCCATGGATTGGATTTATTTGTTTGGTGCATCCCAGACCAGCCGGCCTGGCCTTTGGTCTACACAAGTATGGGTGAGCCTTGGGTGGCCTAAATTGTGTCACCAGTTTTCTGGTGTACAGCTGGTGTTGTTCACATTACCAATGAATGAATGAATGGATAGATCTATGAATGGATAGATATATAATTTATAGATCAAATAGATTCTTTATATTATGGTTGTTTGCTATATATTTTGTTTGGTGATCGGGAGTTGTTCTGCTTCTCATATATTGTGTTTCTTGTTTATAAAAATATATTCCAATGGTTTTATACAATTGGTTCAAGTAATAGCTATTTTGTTTGAGGTTTAAATCAATAATTTAAATGCAGTTGAAGTAAAATTGGGATTTATGAAAATTCTTGTAAATTATGGTGTGAAACCACCTGACATTTCCAGAAGATTTCAAGCAGAGTGCAGAGATGAGACTCTTAGCTGCAGTAAAATATTTGAATGGTTCATTCATGAACACAACATACACATTACAGGAAATCAGCTGGGAGTTATTCACATATATCACATCCCCCATAGAGTCCTGACCTCGCTCCAAGCCATTTCCACACATCTGAAATTAAAGGAGTTCTTGGGAGGCCAGTGTTTCAGATGTGATGCAGGCAATTCGATCATAGCTCATGGCATACTGGGAAAATGTTCTACCTTGATGGTAGAAAAGCACTTGAGAAATGCTGGGATAAGTACATTTGTATAGCAGGGAATTACAGTATATAGAGAAATAAAGGCAGTTTTTATTATCATTACTGTGTTTTTTATTATTCTGCACAATCAAAAGTCCCAGTTTGACTTGAATGCCTCTGGTACATTTGAAGGAATCTGTCCACTCTCATTCCTGATAGGGTTTAATCTTTTGGTTCAAGACCAAACATCTGACTCTTAAGGCATAATTAGCCAACAATAATTGAATTTAATCAACCTACTGTATAATGAATGCATTCTCTAACAATGCTATAACCATATCTAACTTGAACCTACTTAAAACAAACATTGTTGCCATTTGTGAGATATTTTTGTAAATGATTAAATCAATGCTTCCTGGAGTTTGACGTGCAGTTTTGCTTCTGCAGTCCATTTTTCTGGAAGATACAGGACTCTGCTAGAGCAGTTACACTACTCATTGTTCACATCCTTCCTGCTCTGCCTCCTCAAGACTCAGCATTCAAATGAATCTCATCAGCTTGAGTGGAGTCTCTGTGGGGCAATGGCTGATAAATGCATCCATTCCATCACTGCAGCAAAAGGATTTATTGAACTTAAATGACCACTTGTGTGTTCCCTGATGCCTGCGTGCAATCATGTACCATCAAGAGGACAATAAGACCCCATGGGACAATCGGCCCGAGATTAGTGGTTCTGGTTTGTTCAACAGAACATGAAACTGAAATTAGTGCTGCCAGTTTTTTTTTTTTTTTTTGGTTAGTGCATTTTCCTGGACAAACAGGCATTCTTGTTTTTTTGTGATTTTTTTTTGGAAATGTATCTTAATTAGTCTGAATCAATTGCACAGTGCCATGCATACACATGTTCACACACTCTTTCACAGTCAGGGTGCAATTTAGTTAAACCAGTCCACCCACCAGCATGCTTTTCACTACTTTTCTTTCTTTCTTTTTTTTTGATTATTTTTTAGTTAGTTGTTAGGATTTCTAAAGAAACCAAAATTAGAAACCACAAAGCTACAAATAATTATGACATTCAGGTCTAAGTTGTTAATTTGACTTTTTAAGTCAAATCTAAATTAAACTGCAATTTCCAGATGGTAATATAACTTAAACCTTTACTTTTTTGTAGCTTGCACTGATTGATGAATGAATCGGATTCCCACACAAAATAACATGTTCATATAAACCCTGTGCAGTAGTATGATCACACGGAGAGTGGCTCTTACACATACTGTATATGCAGATTTTTAACAAGAATGTGAAGAATCTGGGAGAATAAAGGGGGAAAAAATTGGAATCTGACCCTTGTGCTTTTTTGAGCTGCAGTGAGGGTGGAGGGTGTTTTAGTGTCTATTAGCCATCATCATGCACTATCTGTTTCAGCTTTAATGCATTATTGTGTTCTGAGAAAAGGCTTCAATCTATTCAGAAATCGAATCAATTACTTAAAGAGCTTCTTTCCTGGCAATGTTAAATATCTCAATTTTATTTCTTATTATTGTCAGAGAGGTCAAATGTCTCATATGGTAATCAGGATCTAATCAACACCTTTGGAAGAACTTATGTGACACAAATGAGTCCTGTTCTGAAAGGAAAGGTTATAATAGAATTAGACATATTTAGTAGCTTTTTTTAAATTTGGGATGATTGTTTACTTTCCATATCTTTTTCTCCACATCCCAAATGTACTCAAACAACTGATACCATTTTAGTGTAAAATGTTTTATAAAGATCCACAGGAGCTGTGGTTAAGGTGGCGGTATGCTGATCAAGAGGTTTCCAGTTTGAGTCCCTGCACTCCCGAGCTACCACTGTTGAGCACTTGAGCAAGTTCCTTCATAATTTGGCAACTCAACCACATAAGAAACTGCTCCTGAAACAAGGGTGGGGAGCATTCGTCATCCAATGTGCCTGAAAGAACTTGGGCAGACCCTATATCCCTCTACCTGTAAAGATATACAGGCATCTTTTGTGGAACTTGTTTCTGGTGGTTTGCTGAATCAAGGAAATTTTAGACAGTACAATTTTTAAGTCAGTGAGATTTTCCCTCCAGTATTAACAAAACACATAATTTGCATCAATAATGGCATTTGACAAAGATTAGAATCTCATCATTAATCATTATTTTAACTAATATACAATATGATATATTAAATATACAGTATATAAAGCATATGGAATCTATAGAGCAGCTCTAATCAATCTGAATTTTACATATTCCCTCATATACGAGGGTGAGACAAAAATGATCTGCATCATGGTTACATTAAAACTTCAGTTGGCCGCACTTATATTTACTGTGACTTCTGTGCAGGTGTAACTGTAGTGCAAAAATGGATACTTCACTTGTGATTTGCACGAAAAAAGAGCAGTGTGCACTAATTGTTTTTTGGTGGTCTGAGAGTATACCTGGTGCTGTTCTTTTTTGTTGTGAAAAAGTGTGTATGAATGCCCAAAGCAAGAGTGCAGATGATTTTTGACTCATCCTCGTAATATCTAAACAATCCTTAGGGCCCACTGAGTACCTTTTATGAGTGGCTGATACTCACTTTACCCCAATTATAAAAAACAAAAACCCCCCACACATTGGAGTTTATAATCTTCTCTCCTCTTAGTGTTTGGGAAACGCCCGGAGACGGAGCTGTACTCGGCTTTTAAGGAGAATCAGCACTGCTGGGTGCCTCATCCACAAAGCCTGTTAGACTCAAATGACTCACAATGAAGAGATGCAAGACAGCAATCGCATAGAGGATGTGGCAAAAACACTCAACACTCACTGATGTTCCTCTTCCCCCCTGAGAGCTTCATGCCTCTCAGTAATTACTACTCATTCGAAGAAAAAAAGCTCGCTTAAGGAGTCAAACTTCTACCCTAGCTCAGAGATCACAGCAGAAATCATTTCTGCTTTCTAACAGCTTTAAGCCTAAAGCTTGTGAAAAAGAAAATGGAAGGTTGTGACGAGCACATGTACGTAAAGATAAAGTACTGGAGAGAGACAAGAGGAAATTTGCAATTTATTTGGGTTGTGCGCTTGTGAATGTATTTTTGTTGTAGAAAGAGGAAATTCATTGTAAGAAATGGGATTAAGAAATATTTACAGTACATTTCAGAAGCAATTGGTTACTGGAGGCTGGATGTGGAACCAGCTTACTGTAGCACTGCACCAGTCAAAAGCAGTCATGAGAACATATTGTATAGGAACAAAATACCTGGTGTTCTGCAGCTGAGCTGACCCAAAGGAAATAGAAGCAGACATTAAAGCATGACAAAGGCAGGAAAACTCAATTACACGGCTTAACACTTGAACTGAACTCGGCAAGATGCGATTTATTACCTTAATTTTCACTCACTTCAGAAATGTATAGTGAATATGAAGATTTGTTTTAAAAGAGGCTTTGAGTTACCAGAAATCTCCCTGATTTGATCTTTCATACAAGTTTATAAAAGGCTTGAAGAAGTCGTCTCATTAGCGTAACTGACCCGGAATTAAAGCTAATAAGCCTACTACCAAGCTTATAGTTTACTTTATGAGAGCAGGAATGCCCTTATTACAGAAATGACACTCAAAGTATTGCAGCTACTTTAAATTAAAACTCAATAGCAATTTAGATTAATTTGAACACTCATCCAAAAGTTTTGGGATAACCACTCAAATTCATCAGGATAACGCGCAATACATCCACAAAAATAAACATTTTCAGTTCTTAAAAAACAGGAAAAAAAAATCCTTTTGGCATTTCTTTTTTTAAATTCATAATATACAATATATTAATTCCTTCAACTTTGCACAATTGTCCTTGCACAATAAATAAAGATCGTAAATCAGCAGGAAAAGAGAAAATTAGATATCATCTATACAAAATAGATACTAAAATAAGCACAAAGGGCCTGTCCCAGGTTTTAAACCACTAGACATGATCAATGAAACCTACATATCAATGGCTGTTAGTGGGTTGTATTAAATAGCACCTTCACCAAGAAAACCCTGTCGCCACAGTTGGGTATGCTGTTTCTTATTTGAATTGGTTGATTGTCAGTTCGTTTGTATGTCAGGGGAAAGCTACTGGAGGAGAAGGGAGAAGGGTAAGGCCTAGGAGGAAAAGTGTACTTGTCCATGGCTTTGTTAAACTTTACTTTAATACCATGGCAAAACATTTAAAGGCAGATTTGAAAGTCAGCAAACAGACGACAGACACTAGAACCTGAAAGTTAGAGGTTTGAGGAAATCAAACCTGAAGAGACAGTCTTTATAGATACCTCTAAGTCTAGGAAAGGGACTGGAAGTTGGGAGGTTGGAATGCATCGATACAGTACACATCTAGATTCACATAAGCTTGAAAATGATGGAGTGGGTCAGATTTGGCTGGGCTTCATGTATTGGTATCGCTGCTTGCTGACTGGTTGTCTTCAGCGTGCTTGAACATTAGGATGGAATTGTAGATTTTGAGAGCAGGGCCAAGCTTAACACTCATGATCTTCACAATGTCCCGCTGGGTGAGGAGGAGGAACGCCTTGCCGTCGATTTGCTAGCAAAGGAACAAGCAGGAGATACGGTTATTTTGCCTGGAAAAATACTAAAACGTTTAGACAGCAAGTACAGCAAGTATCTCATTTGTCTTGCTTCATAACGAGTGTTCTCACACACACAAGAAAAAAACATAACACTGCTTGCCTGTTTATTTCACAAGAACAAAATGCTTATTGCCTCAGTGCATTTCATGAATACCATCTCTTAATTATATAACCGAAATACTTTTGATCAGCTTACATTAAAAATCTGCACTGCAAAGGAGATCAAGTTTCTTTAATTTACACATTATGCCCTGCATACTAATAGGTACGGTTCTGACTCAAATTATGTATTCATCTTTAATTAGACAGAGCATGGGCCATTAGTAGCCACAAAAAGAGCCTATTTCCTGCTCTGGCTCCAAGAAATTTACACTCAGAATGAGTAGCTGCAAAAGACTACTGCAACTGTTATCTATTTTACTTAATTAAGGCAATACAATATAAGTACAATGTACAGGATCAGTGAAAATTTTGGACACACCCTTCAATTATGCAATAATCTCCTCTAAACAGTGGATATTGAGATGCGTCTGTTACTCATGCTCTGTAAGCCCTTCATAACAGCTCTAATCTGAGGTGCTGGTTGTTAATTGTTGATTTCCGAGGCTGGTAACTCTAAATGAACTTGTGCAGTAGAAGTACAGTAAGTTTTAGTCTTGCTTTCCTGGGATTGCCTTAACGAGAGCCAGTTTCATCATGGTGCTTGATGGGTTTTGAAAATGCACTTGACAATCCTGTTCTTGCAAGAACTATTCCAGAACAGCTGACCTTCATGTCTTAAAATGACAACTGATTGCTGTTGTTACTTAACTACTTAATGCTACATGTGTACATGCGTTCATAATTTTGAATTTCCCAGTTTTGTTCTAGAATGCAGAAAATAAATCATTAAACATACAACAATAGAATTATAAAGTGTGTCCAAACTTTTGACTGGTACTGTATACAACTACGTTATACAATAACAACATGTATACACTGCAATGCTAACTAATTCGCAGGACTAATTCAGAAACAGAAGTAGTGAATTCAACACTTATGTGGAATGCAGGCTACCATGAGAAGGAAACTGGAAACAGACCCCAAGTCATGTCACTTTCACTTACCTCCTCTCTAAACTGCTTAGCTTGTTCCTCACAGCCTGGGAGAGAGTGAATGAAGTCAGCAACCTAGAGACACAAATCCACCCAGACAAATTGCACCATCAGATTTTCAGCACCCTAGCATAGTGTGGATTAAGTATCAAAAGCATTTCAAAGACACAACCTGAAGGAACGGTATACAAATGAGTGAAATGCCTAAATCTTTTCCTGTTTTTTTTTCCCGGAGCATAATGACAGTTTTAGAAAAATTAAGAAACTTTCCAAGCTGAAAGTACAGTCGGCGGCGTTTGAACATCCGGATGTTTATAAGCAACACAGAAGGAGGAATAAGTAATTAATGAGACGGAAAGCCAGCGGCGAGAGAGAGGAAAATGGAGAGATGTGGACTGAGAGGATTAAAATGAAAGAGATGTAAGTGAAAGCAGTATTGACAGACTTTCACACCTTGAAATATGTTCATTGAACAGAGTACAAACAAATCCCTAAAAATTCTAAATAAATAATTCATTCAAGGCTGTTCAGGAGGTTGCCTGATCGAAGACTTGAACACAGTTCTGCCTCAGGCCCTAATCAATGAGTTCATTTGTACCTTAACATCACATAATATATTACATCACCAGGGCCAACAACATGCGTAAATCATTTGTGGTGCTAATTGGATAGGGAATAGCACAAATTAAAATTATTCTTCAAAGTATTTAGCATCGGAGAAGCTTTCCGGCAGAGCTTATAATGAGACTACGGGGCAAATAGAGCCTCAGTGCAGAGCAGAAAGGGCCAACAAGCACTCGAAAAGTGCCTGGTCTTCTCTCGAAACCAGGATATTCATTTCAGGAGCATCAACTACTGAATGCACTGTCTCACTTTCATTATACCTGACATGGAGATCATCACTTTATATAACAGGAAGAGTTTACTGTACTGATATACTCGGTTATAAAGCTGGAGACTATTTAGGACAGTAAATTTAGGGGTATTTTATCAGGTGAAGTGCAATGAAATTCTACTCATTATTAATCCCAAGGCACATAATGATGTAGCTCTAGCACCAAAGGTTGGGTTAGTTTTAATAACGAAGATGTATGTGCAGCCGGCTAATGAACCCTGATGGGCTTTTCGAGCCTGTCTGTGAAAATCTCTATTCATGTGGTTTCATTGAAATTCAAACAAGGACTGGGAGAATAAGGAGGAGTGATGAAGGTAATTGTACTTGCCATCTGAAAAGTGCATTTTACTAAGGAGGGGAAGAGACATGTTTTCAAAGATATTTAAACATTCCTCAGAATTTACAGTATACACCGGCTTGCTTTAAAAAAAAAAAAAAAAGACAGAAAGAAAAAAAAAATACTCTCTTGTAATAGCTTCCCAGACGTATCTCCTCCATAAATAAGTAAGAGTTTTATATTTCCTAGGATTACATGGATGTAAGATCCATTATTTACTTCCACTGTTGCCAAGTAACCTTTACTGATTTTAGTCTAAAAACGAACAGCAGCGTACACTTGTAGTAAACTCAATCTAGTAATACAGAAATGCTGATCCAGCTGCAAAGCCACAGGAACGATGAAGCTGAACATCCGAACAGGAACTCAACGATGTCGCACGTCTAAATGTGGATCCAGCTGCAAGGCCCTGAGGACAACAGATAAACACTTCTCTGGTTGCATTTAATTGTGCATAAATTGTCATCCTCATTAATCAAGCTACATTGTCCTTTAATTGTAAGCTCTTCAAAATAATTAATCCAAGTTTAAATTCCTCATGCTGTCTGTATTGCACTATTTGCAGGATCTGTCCTGATAAAGTACATCTATTAGGACGCATTAATTAAGCTTGATATTAGGGCTGAGCGATTTGATAATCACATTGTGATTGTGATTTAAACTGCAATATTTAACTATTAAACGTCCCAGTTAGTCTTCAATGGTTTATTGAGGCTAACAGTAAATAATTGGACAAATGATCTCATTAGGATGATGTTCGTCAATTGTTATTTTTCCACTCGAAATTATAAAGGAAATCAAATACTTAAATTATTGACAAATTCTACATTAATTCCAGACTGTGTATATTACCAGTAATAAATTGCCGTAAATAATCTTACAGGTCCATATTGCAATTTCGCCTTTAATGCAAGTAATTATGCAGCACTACTAGATTTATTTATTTATAGGCGCATTTACACAAGAGATGTCATTCATGACTGTCCAACTAGCCTGGAAAAAAACAACAACTATGTATCCTATGAGAGCTCTGATCTAAAACAGGAAGATCAAACAAAATGACAGAAAATTTGACTGAGAATCTAAGTAATGAATCACGGTAAGTACTTTGGATATTTGAGCTTGATCTTGTAGATTTAACGTAATTTGGAGGGATGTCAGTTTTCCGAAGAGAAATATGAAGTGCAATTTTTTTTTTTATCGTTTTTGGGAAACTCAAAACACTTTCTATTTACCTTGATATAAAGCAAGGGCGCTCTATCAGCACCGTGAGTATGAGTCATTACATTACACCTGCGCAAATCCTAACTGGCTTGTCTGCTGTATTTATCATGAAAAATCTTTTCTGGTGTGTGTTTGGAGTCCATTTCAATGAGCTTCTCCACAAAGTGCATCAAGGTTGGCAGATCAGAGATATATACGGTATGTAGTAGCCTGAAAGGCTGGATCCATAGATAAAAATGTAGGAAATGCTCAATCTGACATTCTAGCTTGTGGGTTTATGCTAAATACATCTGACTTTAAAAGTTGAGTGGTGTTAGGTTTGGTTAGGCACTACAAGCTTTAAACACCCTTGCTCTACACTACTCTCTACAGAATAATAATCATAAGAGAGTACAGTACATGTCGTACAGTGTGATGGATAGCTGAAAATTCCTCACTCTTAGCGAGAACCTGATATTGCTGAGAACCCGATGTGTTTGTACAGCTTCTGTTCCAACGCACACTGTACAGAATCCCTGACACCTTGCCCTGCTCACTGACTTGGCAAACAAAGTCACTTAGATACAGTGTATATCCAGTTACTATCCCAAATAACCTTCATCCTCTCTCTCTTTT
Source organism: Clariallabes teugelsi (assembly GCA_030014215.1). Classification (NCBI taxonomy): domain Eukaryota; kingdom Metazoa; phylum Chordata; class Actinopteri; order Siluriformes; family Clariidae; genus Clariallabes; species Clariallabes teugelsi. Next base: position 25,374,380 of record JAQMYG010000033.1, read on the forward strand.
TTTTTCTGTGGCCAGAGAAACGGCCAGACAGATACGAAACTGATTAAAAGCCCGGGGTTTATGTAACGTCTTCGCTACATATGCATCAGAATCTTCTTTGTGTAGCTGCAGTTGAAGAAAGCAACCAACACATCATCAGTGTTGGCTAAATATGGCCCTGTAGTGGTTTCCCCAAGCAGATGGTGTACATGGCATTTTTTAACAACGCCTACAACCCATGAGCAGAATGTGTCTAAACAGGAGATTACTACACAGAGCTGGGGAAATAAAAAAACCCAGAACAAAACGAGACTTATGTACGTGCAAAGCAGTCCTGTTGAGCTAAGCAGTGGGAAATTCAGAAGAGGCAATATGAAAGAAAATGAAAGTGAGTTTAATGAACATAGTGATACAGTTATTGACTGCAATCCCGTTCTATTATTGTTGTTGTTGTGGTTGTTCATCTGGTTCTGGTGACACTATGTTGTTGCTTTGAGCCAGCTATACAGTATAACTTGCAATTTTAAGTAGTACAAATCCAGAGATATCATACTGCAAGGCATCCAATACATAGTGTATGAGGAGTTGTACATTAATGTTAAATTTAAGCAGATTATCTTGGCAGATAATTTTATTACATTGAAGTCTACATTTCCGGGGATACATTCTGTCGGATACAGTTCTTACTCACAGTCATAAGTTACCGCTGAAAAGCATTCTGTACACTGTTGAAATCGCAATTGAAATCACAGAAGAGATTTAAACTTTATTTATTTATTTTTTTAACATTAATAGCTAATTCACAGGGATTTGTATGATGAATGTTTAAGATAATTTAAAACTAACATTTACAGTATATTGAACTATAATTTTTTCCAGTGTGGTGAAGTTTTCTGTAAGGAGTCATCACTGTTCTATCTATAGAAGGTGTAAAGGTCAGTTTCACCACAGTTTCCCTCGGGGGAGAGACTTCAGGATAGAGAACTGACGATGACAGTAATTGGATTAAAATTCCATAGTGTTGCTTATATACAGTACTGTATATACAGAGTCAAAAAAACATACACATACTTCAGGAAAAGAAAAATAGTATAATGTATATTAAATTAATATCATATAATTAATATTATCATATGATAGACTTTGCGACAATGTCAATTGTTAAAAACACTATACAAATAAAATTTTATATATATCAACATATAATGTATAGTAATAAATTTAGTATTAAAATATATACACAGGTTTTTCTTTTCCAAAAGTGTGTATACATTTTTGCCTGACTCTGTGTGTGTATATATATTCATTTTGCTCATACAGTACAATTTGCCATACAATTTGTGTGTGTGTATATATATATATATATATATATATTAGGGCTGCACAATATATCGAAAAATCGCGATAATGGTATACGCAATATCTGTATCGCAAAGAGTTGCAATAAATGAAATCGATGAGAGTATGGTTACACGTAAATAAAAAGTAATGTTTGAAAGTAATTCATATTGTGTTGGCAGGTCTATGGTAACAGCAAAC
>JAQMYG010000033.1:25378263-25401093 GCA_030014215.1 Clariallabes teugelsi
TATATATTCAATAAAAGCCGAACCACAGGTCATGTAGCTGTAGACATGAGAGAACAAGATCAGGTTCACTGGAAGTGGCATATTTCCAACTCGACCCTAAGCAGTCTAGTCGGAGTAAAAATAAGGCCACAGGCAGGAAGCTGTTTCGCTTATCTGATTAAAGTCGTCATCCCTGAGCGTCCCACCCAAACTGACCCAGGTATGAGATGTAAATACAAATTTGACATCTGAAAACACCAATCTGAAATGAACAACACTGTGTATAAGTCCCCTATTCAAGCCACATATAGATTTTTTTGTTGTTGTTTCATGAAAATTAGAGAATATAAAATTGGTGTTCAAGTCAAACCGGGACTTGTGATCTTAAATTTCTTTGGAATAAAAGTGTAAAACCAATTACATTTACAGGGTACAGTGATGAGACTCTTAGCCGCAGTGAAACGTTTGCATGGTTCAAACGTTTTTAAAAAGGCTGTACTGTACTGTATGTCCATGGCCGAGATGGCTTTGAGTCCTCTGTAATCGTCCTTGTGAACATTCAGCGGACGCATCTGTCCGTGAGAGCTGTACACACAATCATTCATGTACACATACTCATTACAGTAACTCAGCTGGGAGTCAATGCCACATCCGGCCTGACCATTTCCACATGTTTGCGCCATTAAAGGAGTTCCAGGCAGGCACTGCGAAAACTTGCATGGTGCATGTATCTAATGCAGTTATCCCAGTTTTTTTTTTTTACTAGGGTCTAAGTGTAGCAGAAAATCATATAGAGAAAGAAAAGCATTTTTTCTCTCATAACCATGTTCTGTAATCCTACATAATCACAAGTTTCACTCCGGATTGACTCCTCTATTACTTGGAGCTTAATGGAGGACACATAATATCATGCAACCATTAACACTATCACCAGAATTAGCATTTTTGATCAGATGAAATCTGCCTAACCGGATGCATTTTTTCAGGAAACACCTTGAAAATCTGAAACATATTACATCGCCAGCTTGGGCGACTAATGCATATAATTCAAATGCATCGCGTTCAACCAAGCTCTCACTGAAACACAAGACATATGCCACCATTTCAGAGCCAACCTGCCATTACACTTCATCATACAGCATGTGGCCAGAGGACACTCATGCATGCGCACACAAACACACACAAAAACATACACACACTTGGATCCCTCGTCAGAATCAGCCAAATGTCACTACAATGTCAAAGCTGTCAGATATTTCCACCATTGTGGGGGCATTTTCGCGAGAGGTGCTGATACATTGGTCTCTTGCCGATTTTCCCCTCACCGAGAGAGAAATGAGATCCCAAGTGGCTCCATTCTCACTGAAATCAGAGTAACTCTGGATAGAGGGCGAAAAGGAAACGGAGGAAGAGACGTTGAGAAGACTGTGTTCTGTGTAAGACAATATAAATGCGTGGACTATGACTGTAACAAGGTGAACCGAATTTGATTTAGACAGTATTTAATAGGAAGCAGGAGTGTGCTGAATCGACACAATTAGATCAGAACAAAGGTTAAACACTATCACAGTTTATATGATGAATTATATAGCTGTACATCAATCACTCACTCAGTCTATACCGCGTTATCCTGTATACAGGGTTGTGGGGGGCCTGGAGCCTATCCCAGGAGACTTGGGGCAAAAGGCGGCCAATCCATCATAGGGCACACACATACTGTATGTATACAGACACAGGGTAATTTGGGAACGCCAATTAGCCTAATCTGCATGTCTTTGGAATGTGGGAAGAAACCGGAGTACCCAGAAGAAACCCACTAAGCACGGGGAGAACATGCAAACTCCATGTACACAGATCTGACATGAGACTTGAACCCGGACCCTGGAGGTGCAAGGCTAAAGCGCTGACCACTAAGCCGCCTCATATACAGTAGCTGCATACTGTATAGCAAATTCCTTAAAAATAAAATACAAAATTAAGATCAATGATTTCAACACGTATTAGAGCCCACAATGTGTCCCGACTAAAACAACAATATTACTCTGTTCATACATAACATCATAACTCATACTGCAGAGATTTCGTTCCCTGCTGTCACAACACGACAATATTTTGTTTTCTTTTCCCGCAGATCCTGGCACAACACAATCCGATGCCTCTAACAAGCGACACAAACATTTCCCCACCCCTTACTGTTCATGTCAATCAAAAAGTGCCCACTTCCTCTCTTCCACCTGCTTTTAGAGGGCAGCTAATGGCTCGGTACTCACACCGAAACAAACACTAAAACCACGGATACCGCAAACGAGGCTTCGTGCGAAACATCTCCTCACTCTGCTTACGCCAACAATAATGTTAAATCCACAACGGCTCCTATTAAACGCGTAACGGCTCTTGAAATTAACTGTGCCACTGTTACGGATTTAATTGCGCAGCATTTGAACTGATTTATGAGAGAACGAACCTCATTAGGAACAGCTGTTAACGTTTACGTTTCATAACAGCTATTATTTTACAGAATGTTAATGAGAGAAACTGGGCGGAACAGAGGTGGAGCAGGTAGTTCCAGGGTCCCAGGGGTGATCCTGCCTTTCTGGAGGTTTGTGTGCTTTATCAGGTTGAGTTCTAACATTATAAAAAAACAGGCCGGTACAATAGGAGGAATGGCTGCTCTAAATTGCCCCTAGGGGATGTAAATTTGTGTGTATGGTAACCTGTGGTGAAGCGGTGTCACGGTTTTCCTTAGATAGCTTTTGGATCATTTTTTCTAACACCTGTGTGTGTGCGTGTGTGTGTGTGTGTGTGTGTGTGTGTGTGTGTGTGTGTGTGTGTGTGTGTTTTAAGATCCCATTAAGGCCACATGTGTTCCTGAGATCACATGGGAACCCTCTGCAATGTCTACATCTCCATTATCACCTAGGGGAACAAAACTCTGTGCCAACACTTCCACTTTTCTCACCTAAACACTATTTACTCACACAGTCTTTGCTATTCATGATTTAAATGTCTATTCTAACAACAAAAAAGTCTAGACCATGTAAGAAAAGCAAGAATAATGGAGAGGCAGACAAAGAGGAAAAATAAAGAGAGCGACACAGACAGAACATGTGAGGAGAGGGAGATATTTGGCCGTCACATTCCGAGTGCGTGTTACATGTTGCATCGATTTTCAAACAACTGAACTGAGAGAAGACAGTCTCTGAAACATGATTCTTCACTTAGCAGAAGGACACAGAGAGGATGATGGGGTGCGTTTGCTCACTCTGCTATAACACTGCTCTCTTCAGCAACATCCTGTGGCCTAAAGATTTTGGGGTAGCACATTTTTTGCTAAATGTGTGACAAGTTTCCGTCTGATGTGTTTTTTTTGCAGGTATCGCTCAAGTCCTGAACCGTATCAGGATTAAAATTATATATTACGTTCAGCTGCATTTCAATTATCCGTAAAAAAAAAAAAAAAAAAAAAGTATCATTGTTTAAAATTCGTAATGTTGTATGAATATATACTGTATATACTGAAGTTTATAAAGATCAAAATGCATTTTCGAGCAATGACCTACCCCATTTTGAAGTATGTCAGAATGGAAGGTTTGAAGGGCAACAACTCGCCTAGGGTGCCAAAACATACTGTAGGACGAGCCCTGGAGCTGTTGTAACCTTAGTTCCTACAAACAATATATTTTGGACTTTTTTAAGTTTACCGCATTGATTTGTTATTTATTTGCATATGAGGTATTTATTTATTTTTTTATTTGTTTGTTTTAATTGAGAATTGAATATTATTTAATTATTATTTGCAGCACATTATTATTTTATCTACTGTATATCCCTGCATGTGTGATATTTAATTTATTGGTTGTATTGCTTACAGTATGATCCATTTCCTAATTAAGACAACTTAAAAGATATTTGAAGCTAAAAAAGAAAAAAAAAAAAAAAAAATCCATGAAATGAAGTGACAAAGACAAATAACCTGAGCGTGTGTATAATCCTGAAAGATTAACTCGTATGGTGAAAAGCCATTACAAATAACAATGACTACAGCCGTAAGCCGATTTATCACCGAGAGATCTCGCACTGGATGAGGCAATATTTGTGTTGCACAAATCGATTCAAAGCATACAATAATTGATATGCTGTTCATACAGAAACCATAAGACAGGGTGCTTAAAGTAAGCTTAATGTAAATCAATAAATCCCTGCTCCATACATACAGTTTCTTTACTTTTCTGCACCAATTAAATCCTAATAAATCTTTTCCTTCACCCTTTAATAAACTTTTTCAGGAGGTTCTGTTCTGCACATCTGCAGTGACGAGCCAAAGATGGTAGTGAGGCAATCAGGCCAGCCAGGGGGCTTACACCCAGAATCACACCACCTCCAGCAGTTTTAGCTGCACCTCTTCATTAGTGTGAATGGTAGAAGCGCTAACAAGACTGCTGACAGGAGACTCAAAGCGAGAGTGGCACTTGGTCGGCTGTGAGACAGCCTGGGTTAGTGACACTAAGGTCCCTCAGCAACAGTCTTATGAGCTTACAGCCCCAAAAAGGAGAGAGAAAAAAAAAAAAGTGTGACTCATCAGGAAGCGCTCTCCAGAGGGAGACTGCATGTGTGCGTGCATGTGTATGTCTGCAGTGGGTCCAGACTCTGACAGTGTGTGAGTACATACCCAATGTGTGTTTGCATACTAGTGGATCAGTCTGTCAGAGGATTAGAGACTCTTACAGCGAGTGTGCTCACTGAGACGGGATGTGGTTGTGTGGGGAAAGTGTCTTTAAAAGGTAAATACAGACAGGAAAGCTCTATAATTAATACAGCGACCGTACACATGAACGATCAGGTGACTTTAAATTGGCTTTCATGCATGTATGCATACTGAGTAGCCATCTTGGAAACACTCATTCCGGCTCTAGAAGACCTGGCTCTTATTTACACAAATGCAAAAACAAACGGATAGTAAAGTTCTATTTTTTCAAAAATGCTTTTAAAACCACTACAATGTTACAAATGAGTTGTGTCATCAAAGAAAATTAATCAAGTTATAATCATTCGACAATGCTGTGGTGTAATTAAATTAAACCAATGGATTCCAATGGATTTACACTACCAGTCAAAATATGGACACACCGCCTAATTCCATGGTGTTTCCTGATTTTGATTTCTTTCTACATTGTAAAACAACGCTGAAGTCATACAAAATATGCAGTAATCTCCTTTGAACAGTTGATCATTCGGTTGTGCCGTCTCTGTGAAGCCTTCATAACGACTGTAATCTGAGGTGCTTTTTGTTAATCTATGATTTCTGAGGTTGGGACCTTCTCCTCTACTGCAGAAGTAAGTTTAGGTCTTGCTTTTCTAGGTAAGGTCTTCATGAAAGCAAGTTTCATCATGGGGGGGCTTGATGGGTTTTGCACAAGCACAGAAACATTTTTGTCTTAAAATAACAACTTGACTATTTTGCACTTGTTTTTACTTACAGTAATTACCAAACTTTTGACTGGTACTGTATCTTCATGCTATGCAGCTCACAAGCCACCTATTTAGGACATCGACAATCCTGTTCATATTGTATGGAAACCGTCAGATTTTAAAAAAGTCATCAAATATCAGTGAGCCTACGCACAACATTCATTGCGCATCTTATGGGACCGCTATTGATCACCGCCATGCGCTTTCACGCTGAAACTGAAACCATTGCCATGGCAATAGTCACAAAGATCGTCATCGCTTAAACACCTGTTTATAATCTGTTGTGTCATAGACTCAGTGTAGCTGCATTTGGCAAACAGGACAGAATCAGACAATATGTCAAGGCAGATTAAAGTCATGCTATTACTGCAGAACAGAGGGCTGTGAATAATAAGCACTACGGCATGAAGAGCACCCAAACATGCCTGCTTTGTTGTGCGTTCGTTGTGCTACATTTACTTTAATTAATAATTTTTTTTAATCCAGTGACAGCCACAGAGATGTTTCAAAGCTGAGACAGGAAAGAGTTTTGAAAATTCACACTTGCTATAGCACGAAGAAACAGTTACAGTGGTGAGATGTCTCCATCACCATGAATCTTCTTTATACCACTTGAAATACTGCTAAAACCGCTTCACATAGGAAGGAAGCGTGTTTCGGACATTTGATCTTGCTGTGACCCTGACCCTGTTTAGAATAAATCCAAAATCAGTTTTACTGCCGCTTATAAAGATAACTCCATATTAATCCTCCAAACGTTCTACTATCGGTACTTAATATAATGTGGATCATGGATGATGCACAAAGGAGAGATGAACAGATAAGCAGAAAATAGGGTCATGACCATGCTTCCTTTCTCCTTCAATACCTCTAGATAAAAGGGTAAGACTTTAGACTAAAGAGCAAATTCTTGCTATTCAAGGCAATTAAAAAGGTCCACTGATGGACTAAAATGAATTGTTCGAGCCAAATACATTTGAGATTAGAAGTGCAGCTAATGAAAAAACTGAACAGAAACAATCTGCTTTGCCTACCTGAGGCGCACAGCACAGGTGTATATGCAGATACCAAGCGAGCACATGCTGGTTTGCTCGTTTCTTCCAGTTTCTGATTCTCCCCATTCCTCTCTGCCTGCGTACCCCTCCCCCCTCTCAGGATCTTATCAGAAGGCCAGCCAGGATTGCAGCGTGCTCTTCTGCAGTGAGCCTTGGAGGCTTCCCAAGTCAGTGAACAATGAAAACACAGCCTAAGCAGTAACCCTAATCCTCAAGGGCATTTCATAAATTGGCCCCCAAAACCTCAACACTGATGGGTCGCATTTAAGTGCTATCCAATACTATGGTGCGTAAACAATAGCCAGTCGATATATTTAAAGACTATATACACATTTGTTCTGAGAAAAAAAAAAAGAAGCCAGGACTGGATTAGTTTAAAACAGAATATGTTCGACAGTAAATTGGAATGTTAACATGAGGTAAGGAATCGCGCACAACAGATATGTGTTGTATGAAAATGTATGCTGCAGGCCGTATGAGACAGCATGACAGCAACTGCTCCAACCACACCCTCCACACAGAGTACATTATTTTCATGACACCAAGGTGACACCAAGTGTGTTATTCTGCTTTGATGAAGTCACTCCCTCACTAGCCTCTCCTTGTCTAAAAAAAAAAAAAAAAAAAAAAAAAAACCTTGTTTTGCTGAAAAACTGGAATACATAAATTTGTCTGTCCTGAAGACTTTTTCAATACTGATAGAGATGCTTCAACTGCAATACTTTTGACTAATAATAAAATCAAAATGCTCAATGTAAAAAGACATTCTAGACAATTGCAAGCTTTGATCATTGTTGCAAAATCTTGAGGAGGGTCCATACTGTATACAGATATGATGGTCAAGTGTTCAAATGTTTTTAATCATAAAGTATACATGAACAAAAGAGCAGGAATGAGATTTGTAATTACCGTTCTATTGCATCTTATCACTTACAAGCTCAAGTTGGGTTAAAATGGCCAACCGCACCTTCTCCCACTGAGGACAAGATATTTGTTAATTATCCCAACATTAAAATTTTACCTATTAAAAAAAAAAAAACCTGCTGCGTAAAATGCATACCTATACCATATCTAGTTTAATCGAAGGCTGCGTAAAAAACAACAAACAAAATGTGCTCAAACAGACTGTAGCAGCTTGGCACCACAAACAGGTCGATTTTCCAGTCTGTGAGTTTTATCACTCAAACCATTAACCAATTATAATGCGGTACGCTGCTGAAGCACAGCAGAACTGTAAAAGACAGACAGACTCATGCATGCATACATAAAGCATGTCCTAGTAAGTATCTATCTATTTTCATTTCATTGACTTTTAGAGAATTACACTGCTATCATTTTTACGTTAGCATAAAAAATCCTTCATAAGTAGAAAGGATGTGAAAAGGTTACATAATATAAGGTTTCTTATTATATAATACAAAAATGGTCTGAGCTCAGTGTAGGTGTAGAGTGAACAATGTTGGAATAGAGATGTTTAAAAATACAGTATGCGACAGGAAAAAAAAAAGATTACTAAAGCAATTTCAAAAACTACCAATTAAGTAAAACATTTCAAAGATGTAGTAGATAATGTTTCAGAGAACTTTAAACTGCTTTCAGCCGCCTTGGATTTTCTTGCCACTTCTACAGTACCATAGCGGTCATTGCTAATCCTTTTTAATTACACAAACAGAAAAAGACACACAGAGTGCACATTCTGCAAAACAAACCTTGACACTCTTCTTTTTTTTTTTTTAAACAAAGTTTTAAAGTTCATTCCCTATTAAATCTGCTCTTTAACTTAAAGGATTTTGTGTTTTTTTTGGTTGAATAAAGCTAAGTGTCTAGTCTGGGCAATAAAGTGATGCAATGACATGACAAAGATGAAAAATCCTTTCATCTGTTACACAAGATTCTTATTTCATAGCAGGACTACAAACCTGCCAACATGATGCTACAGGAATCTTAATAAAAGTCAACATCATCATTGCTTCATCTATCTGAACCCTTCATCATACAGTCTGAGTTTGGTGATGCAGTACGGGGTCAGCTAACTCGATATGTATGTGAGGCATGGAGAGCAAAATCAATGAGAAATGTCAAGGATTTCAAGGTTTCAACCCACCAGCTAGGGCTACGGTTCAAGTCCACTGCAGTGACTCTGACCAACAGGAATTGACAAAGAGGGAACATTTCATGGATCTGACCTCAACGCAATACTGTATATAACATGGTCATCGAAAATCATGAGAAAACTACTGGCCTGGATAATCTATTATTTTCCACAATAAATCCTTATCCCTTGTGATGGGCTCTACATTTATTTATTTAACACAATGTACTAAACATCATCACAATCACTTACTCTCGATATCCATCACAGTAATACACACCAAATCTTCAATAGCTAACACAACCTAGCAATGACAGAGATCACGTATAAACAGCCCAGGTTTATGGAACTCCTATTTTTCACCCACTATAACAAAGCACAAATCTCCATGCAAAAGAACCAATAAAAATTTTACATGATGTTCAATTTGAAATAATCTCAGCCACAAGATGTTGTTATACTCAGATTCTTTCCTCCTATCATAAAATATTCACTGTCATTATTGGCAAGTATTGATTTGACTACTGCTGCATCGCCACACTCACAGCGCACAAGATTTTTATGCGATTCTAACCTTAATGCTGAGATACGCAGTTAGACGCACAATATGGGCATCATATCTAAATACACACGTACAAACATCCATCTTAGATATTGGACGTACACAATTCATAAAATCTTACTGGTTATTACACAAAGGCATCAAGGTTTTATCTGAGGCAAGTTCTTCTGCTTTTTCAATGTTTTCTACATGAAACATGAAATGGAAAGATCAGGTTTAAACTAATTTTGAAAACAAAAAGTTACATTATACGAGGTTGGTTCAATACCACCACCTACAGTACTGTACCTACTGGCACCACCAGGATATTGGGGGAACAAGAAACCAGAAACACATATGGAAGGAATCCACTTCTGCTGTAAAAAAGACCATGAATGTTTTTACAATATGCCTTCTCAGCAATCGATAACATTGGCTGAGAGAAAGAAGCAGAACCTACACGCAACGTGAAGATCAGAAAAAAGTAAATGTTAGAGCTATTCCACCAAAGAGTCCAATGTATGGTGCTGACTGAATTCATACATGTGAAGTCAAGAGATTAGCATGGCTTCATTATGGAGGCCCAGTGGGTGGCTGTGGTGCTCAGCCAGCAGTGTTGACCCCTGGGTGGAAGGGCCGAGCTCCACGTGGCTCTACCCTTCATCCAACACTAGTTGGCATGGAAGCTGCTGCTATAGCAACAGACGGGAGTCTGCCTGAATTTGTGAGCCCCTCCCCCTGGAGAACTGAGGACAGTAAACTGGATACAATTCCACCATGATCATGTGCAACGTGATGGAAAAATGGCAAGTTCAACGAACTGTAATGTAATGGGTGAAGAACAGAAGAATAGACGAAGAAAAATCTCTTGGGTTGTCTGAGTGGTTTTGTGTTTTGAGAAAAAAAACACCCCTAAACCAAGACTGATGGGGGGGAGGGAATGGAGAATGAAACCAAACACCATATGTGCATAAAATTAATTCAGAAAATAATAGAAAAAAAGAAACATAAAATGGAGAGACAAAAATAAGTCAGTCAACCAGGGAAGGGGGGTGTATACGTGAAAATGAATAGAAAGTGGTGGAAAAGGACAGAAAAGAGGATGAGAGTAAGAGGGTGGAAGGGAGCAGATTGTGGGCTCCAGGTGATGCTGGATGAGACAGTGGGTGAGAATGTCAGGATGGCACTTCCATGTCAAATAGTGGAGGAGGCATTAGTGAATGTCCTACAGCAGCTACCCTAGACTGAAATGACATCTGACACACCATTAGTCCATCTCGATGATCCACTGCGAACAAAGTTTTCCTCTGTGACATAAATTATAGCGCCTAAAGTTAAGACATTTCTATGTAACGCATAATGAAGTCCGTGTGCTTTATGAAGGGTACACTGGATTATTATTAGCTTGGATGCCAATGTTCTTTGCCTCCATCCTGGTAGTCTGGAGCTATTATATTCATTGTCAAAGTGCAGCGTAATAATGAAGCGAGTGCATGTGGGGGGAATTTTACTGATATGAAGGATAAGGGTGGGTGATTGGAATAAAAATATCATAATCATGATACTTGGCATCCCTGCATTACAATATATGGGTTTGCTAACAAACTGCCAGCAAATCAACAGTATGACATTTTAAATACAGCTGTGAAAAACTGACTTCAGTGAGAGTAATGCAAACAGAAATGACTTATAATGAGCAATTATAGCAATCATTATGGCAATTATACTAAAGTCATAATCAGCCACCAAGTCTAATCATTCTTGTTATCGATTATTATGAGTCAATTACGCTTAAAATATACACTATACGTCCTAAAGTATGTGGACACCCAAGAACAGACCACTCCATTCCAAAACCATGGACATATTATGCAAAATACGGACATTTAAATACCCATTTTTGCATTGAAAGGGGCTTAAACAAGCCAATTAGATTATAAGACAGTAGCCTACCCTTGTTTGTTGTTTAGCTCTACTGGTCTCTGCCGGAGTGTGACTCAGCAGTAGAGACACTGAAACAGCGCGCTCGGAGGAGGAGTGGAATAAAGTGAGTTTATGTGTGTCAAAATGCATTATCTGAGGGATGCTTCAGCTGGAAAATCAAAACACACAAACTGGAGGAGCTCGGAGACCTGTGTTAAGTCATAAAAAAATGGGACCTTTAATATTGAGTCATTCCACCTTTGCTTCTATAACAGATATAACAGGACGCCTGGAACATGGCCTCCATTCGGGGTTAATCGCAAAGGTGTTGAGTGGTGTTGAGGTCAGCAACCCTGGCAAACCATGTCTTTATGGATCTCACTTCCTGCACAGGGACACGGTCATGCTGGAACAGGTCCAGTGACAGGAACGTCATGCATACAGATGTATGTATTTTAAACAATTGTGTGATTCCACACACTTTGCGGCACCAGTTTCTCAGAGACAAATACAAGGGTGTTATGAGTAGGTGTCCATATACCTTTGGCCAGGAAGGTAACTATTTATGAAATCTATTTCAGACATGTGACCTTGCTATGACCTTGACCATGTGTGGAGAAATTCCTAAATCTAATCAGGCACTCTGCTGGCTGCAGTGATTCAATATAAACCCTTGTTTTTGGGATATTATACTGAAGAAATGGACACACAGACAACCCAAAACAATAATACGACCAGCACCTAGCAGTGCATGTGGGAAATGCACAAATAAGTACAAATCAACCGTTTTTATAGCTTTAAATATTCACTTCGTAATCTGGTGCTTCCAGACACCGTCAGAAATGACTAACAATTTAAGCGATTCAGAAGTGAAGCTGTGGGATTAGCATTTTGAGGACATAAGATATCTATACAAGGAGCTAAATAGGAAAAACATGGTCCATTGAGCATAAATAAACTATACGGGTGACTGAGACAGTCTGAGAGCAGACAGAGACACATAAGAGCACAAGTTAGTAGTGAAATAATACTTGTACACAGATTAATAGTTAATAAAAAAATTATCCAATGACTTGCACACTGCTGTAACTCTGGCTTCATCCCATCTTAACTAAAGTTAGTCCTCAACCGACTTAGGGAGAGACTAATAGAGTAAGAGAGAGAGAGAGAGAGAGAGAGAGAGAGAGAGAGAGAGAGCATCCTTCAGCATCCACCTCCATCTAAACCAAAATCAGGCTTCACTGTTTCTATGCATTTTGCACTTTTTCTAAATCTCTCTCTCTTCTTGTATCAATCATGATCAATTGTCTATTTTTGTCCGGATACTGCCTGAGTCACTGATATGCTCACACAAGGTCCCCTGCGTCACACGGAGGAAAGAACAGCAGGAAACTAATCTTTGAGAAGGAATTATGGCTGATTTAATGTTAAACAGAGCGTAATGCAAGACTACAGAATGTAATCTTAAGTGTGAAAAATAATGATACAAACTTATACTGATATTTTTAGTGCATTATCGTATTGTTGGAAAAGTACTGCGCACGTTGCACAAACATAATACAAAAGAGAAGTGCTACAGACAAACGCTTTTGTTTTGTTGCTGCTGTCTCCTCGCTCATCGGTAGCTCACTGCAGTTTAATAAAACGGCATTACCTCCCAAACCACATCAAAGCTCCTCTAATCATCAATCTTCATCAAAATCTAGTTTGGTGGCTGTATATAGAGAAAGGAAATATTCCACAGAATGGCACCAGCAACTCTTCAATTACACTGCCATCAATAAAGGCCATGTAAACACTTTTTTTTTTTTCCTTGAACATTCTTTCCTAAAAATCCACTGTTTAGAAAGGATGTGTGATCTTAAAAGATTTAGCAACTGAAAGCCTACATGACTCACTGGGTCTCAAAATATCTCCGCATACTCAGCAAGAAGCTCCACATCCACAGCCTGCCAACATGAGCTTTGAGGAAAAGGAGAGAAGTAAACTGCAGGCCTTGGGGACAGAGAAAGAAGCAGAAATGAAAAGCATCCAGTTTATCTATTCTTCTCAAGCAGCTGAGTCATTTGAAAAGCTTCCTGCGCTTCAAGTCGATTGAATTTCATGCGAAAAAGATTCGAGTTTTCAAAAACAATAACATTTGCAATGTTTATCCAAGAGTTCCCGGACATATGCGCCATTTACTCAGTTTAAATCAAACCTGGCGCAGTTTGTGTAGGCAGGTGAAAGCACGGCAGATGAGAATTTGATAGCATTTACCAAATTTGACTGAAGCTTTTATCCAAAGTGACATAAAAACAATTGAGGATGCAACGAGCAGTTATGGGACAAGGGCCTTGCTGATGGGCCAACGTGGTATTGCTAGGAGGTATTAAACTGATGACCTTTCAATACAGATCTGTGGGATACATGAGCATAGAGTGGAATAGTGACCTTGGATGCTATCTTCTCCCACTCTCACTGATCACACCGATTGGTTGACGATAGAGTGACTGGTTGGGTTGCTGTACCTTCTGGGAAGTCCTCATGTCTGTGTTTCCTTCAGGCCCTTCATTTTAGGTATGCTGTCATAGTTAGTCCTGCCGAAGTCCCTGCTTGCATTCTGAATAAAATATACACTGACCTTTATTATGTGACTGTGAGAATACCTAACGGTTCTCCCTCTCTGTCTGTCAAGCTATACACATCACTCCTGAGATGCCAGTGGTCCTGACCCCTTCTGCTCTCTGGACCTGCCTGACTCATTACTGGTGCCCTACTTTTGGCTGAAGTTCTCATCACATGGAGACGGCTCACTCCTGCTGAGGATGGCCCTGTGCGCTCTACTTAAAGATGCAATAACTGAGGAAAGTTCCAGTTAATATTCATGAAGACGGTTCTGGGCTGCGGTGATGCAAACGTTTGTTCTTTTATGGTTTGTCAGTGTAATGCTCAAAAGTTTTGAGGACTGAAATTGACTGAAAAACAGTTTAGCAACCAAGTCTCCATCAGTGAACAGCTGTTACGTCAGCAAAATGGACTGCATGTAACAAACACATTTCCTTTTCTTATATTGCCGTCTGAGGAAGTTCTTCCTCGACCCCAGCTTGTTTATTAGGGGCAAACAGATAAAGCTTGAAATGTATATACTGTATTTCTCAATTTCTATTCAAAATTTGTATTTCTGTAAAGTGGTTGTGTGACAATTTCCACTATTAAAAGCTCTATACAAATAAATTGAATTGAAATAGCCAAATGCCTACCCTATAAGCCAGCACTGTTAGGAGAGACTACACGGAGGAAGTGATTCAGCCATGAACTGATCCAACTACATGACGTGAACCAAACATGGCATGTGTTTTGGGTTGCGGGTGACATTTTTCTGTAGCTCTGAGCTGCTTAACTAAGCCGTGAGGCACAAACTGAGCCAAAGGACAGAGATGATGTGCTGCAGAAATGACACTGGTTCTGGAGATTTGAACCAATGAGCGAAAAAGAGAGAAAAATGGTGGAAGGGATACACAAAATTGTTTCAAAAAACTTTAGTTTACAGAAGGTTTTGCCACGGACACCCCTTGACCAGTGTTATTTTATTAAATTAATTAATTCATTTATTTTTTCATTTGTTTAAGTATGTACAGTGAGTAAACAAAACCAACAAACCAGAAGTATAAAATGTGGCTGATTCAGAGAAGGCAGCCGGACTATTAGGTGTAAACCAGCTTAAGCCCACAAAATATTTCATACACACTGCTGCATTCAGAAAACACACACGTAAAACAGATGCAAATCTAGCATGTAATGTTAATGCCACTCTAACTCACCATACACTGATCAAGCTTAACATTAAACCACAAAACATTAAGCCCAGTATTGTGCAGGTTCCTCTTATGGGCAGCAGGGCAGCTCTTGCCCCCTTGCGGCATGAACTCCACAAGACGTCTGTTAGTGTGCTGTGGTGTCTGGCACCAGGATCTTGGTGGCGTATCCTTCGGGCGCCATGGGTTGCGGGGTGGGGCATCCATAGATCGGACTTGTTTGTCCAGTACATTTCATGGACGCTCAGTCGAATTGAGATTGGGGAATTTGAAGGCCGGATCAACAACCTTGAACTCTCTGCCTCTTAAGCCTTAGGGGGCAGGATGTGGTGCACTGGGTGACACCTTTCCATTGACTGTTTTCAGTAAGTTTTGCTGCAATGGATTTTCTTTGGGATTGGACCAGGCCAGCCTTTGCTCTCCAAAAACATAGATGAGCCTTGGGTGCCCATAAACGTGTTATCAGTTTACTGGTGTATCATTAATAGTGTTCTGTCTAATTGGAGTACAATTTCAATGGATAGTATTGAATTGTGATTTGATTTACAAAACCGTTGTTTTTCACCAAAAAAATGAAAAACCCCAGCAGTGTTTCATGTCTGAGCTATAAAATGTTAATAACATCATCAAATGTGTTTGTTCATTTTGCATAAGCATTTTCTTGCATTTTCTATACAAACTAATATACTCCAAACAAAGCAACAGTATAGTCTAAATTCTGCTGCGCTGGTTCTTTAAGAAATTAGAGCTGTTGATTAGACCACAACATTTGCAAGTATAAGGCGTACAGCATCATGACTTATCAAATCTGCATCACTGCAGCGTTTCAATTAAACCACAATCCTGTTTGATTAGGGTCTCTGAGCTACTTATGAAATAATAGATTTTTCCCCGCGGTGGTAAAAAGACAGAAATTTGTTCCCAGTTGTTTTAAAGGGACTTTTATTACTGTGCCTGCATCAGATCTCAGGACAAAGAAGAGATTCTGCAGTGCTTAAATTGTCTACATAAAGTGACGCGTGGAAATAAACAAAGCACACATTACAAATAAAATCTCACCACTGCCTGGCCTTAAGTGAGGAGGGAGGGAGAATGGGAGGACAATGCTCCGTGTGTGTGTGTGTGTGTGTGTGGTCATGCAGGCTGGATGATGGTGGTAATATGTTCTGTCGTTATGTCCAGGGATGTCTCACCATCCCCTACAGCATCCGACCCTCATTTCCACACACACACACACACACACACACACACACACACACACATACACACATACACACATACACACATACACACACATTTGCTCTCTCTCTCCCTCTCTCTCTCTCTCGCACACACACACACACTGCAATCTAAAATTAGTGGTTCATTCTGCTACACTGGTTGAGAAGAGAAAGCTCCGTGCAGGGGAATATCTCACAGACCCACACACTCTCAGGAGACACTGTGGGAATATGCTATTCCTGTGGCATTATTGATGCACAGAGTTTTGCATGCATATATGTTTTGAGTGTGCTCTTCTATGCAGCAGTGTGCTGGGGAGCACACACGTCTGAAAAAGCAGATGAGGAAGGCAGGCTCAGTGGTGGGTACAGAGCTGGAGCCCCAACATCTGCGGCAGAGTGCCAGGCGCTGAACAGGCTCCTGTCAATCATGGACAGTCCATCACATCCACTGCACAACACAATCACCAGACAGAGGAGCAGCTTCAGCAACAGGCTGCAGTCACTGCCCTGCTCCACCGACAGACTGAGGAGGTCATTCCTTCCCCATGCCATGAGACTGTTTAACCGCACACACATGGGAGTTGGGGCCCCCAACTCCCATGTGTGAGAATAACACATGGGAATAAAGTTATGAGAATGATTTCTCATAACTTATTTTACTGGATACATCCATACTATGGATATGAATTCCATATTTATAGGACAAATTTTTTGCGCTGACTTTTTTAACGCCACAGCCAAACGTCAACATGCGTCAGAGTACAAATAATACTTGTAATTTGTTAATTATTGGGGGGTCAGGCCATAGCATAACATTCTCACTAAAGACAAACTTTTTGCACATTATGCACAAATCCACTGACTTTGCACAATAATATGCATAGGAGCGTTTACTGTACCTATTTTTTTTTTTTAATGGGATTGTTTTTACCTTATTTTTCAGATGTAACTCTCTGTGGACTGCTGGGTCTTGTGAATTTCCCCATGGGGATGAATAAAGTATCTATCTATCCATTCACATAAATACAGTACATGCATATACTGTACACAGACGTGCATGCATGCACGCACGTACACATTCACACACATGCATGCACACACATGTGACAAACCCTTTACTTTCCTATAAAACATTCAAACCCAATATTGCTGACACTTAGAAAGAACTATGAACATCTATATAGCTGGTGGTTTTCATAAATGCAGTGAATGGACAGTAAATGAAATTCAGTCTGTGTAATTTCTTTTGCTCTACTTATGCTGATTACTGAGAAAAAAACATCAGCAAATACATCAAAACTCAGACTAGCAGCTTATGACAGCAAATCAAAAGTGTTGCAGTGCTTGAAAAAATGGAATCAGGCTGTAATCTAAAGGAGTAATGTGTGTAATGTGTGTAATGTGTGCTACTTTATGCATGGGATTTATTAGACTTTGGTGCAGTAGCGGTCCAGTGGTTAAGGCTCTGGGTTACTGATCAGAAGGGTGAGGGTTCAAGCACCAACACTACCAAGTTTCCACTGTTGTGCTTTACTTGAATAAGGTCCTTAACTATTTCTGCTCCGGGGATGTAAGAATAATTTCTCATAACGACTTATTTTACTGGATACATCCATACTATGGATATATGAATTTCATATTTATAGGACAAATTTTTGCGCTGACTTTTTTAACGCCACAGCCAAACGTCAACATGCATCAGAGTACGTGTGTCAAAATTTGTCAATTATTGGTTTTGAAACAAAATAAAATATAAGCGAATGGAGTTTGATGTGAATAAAATTCCCGCTTTCTCTCTCCCTCACACACACACAAACCCCTCTCTAGGGCCCACTATGACATCTTTAATGTATTACACTTGAGTGGCTCCATTACAAGTCACACTTCTAACTGCCCCCCAGTGCAGAACCACAATAAAGCTTCATGGTTGATGGTCTGAGTGTTCACCCTGAAGTCAGCCATACTGACTGGAAAAGGAAGACAGATGACCAAAAAAGCTGAACAGGCCGCTCGAGCCGAGTAAGTAATGAGCAAGGATGGTTGATGGTGTACATCACAGCAAGTCAAGACTTTTTTCGAAAAAGGCCTTTGACACTCATCTAATTCAGGAAAACCAGGCAAGCAATGAATTTTTTAGTAGTTAAAGAGTGAAAAGCAATTACAGAATCACAAATTGCAAACAGCCTCAGTGATAAGAAGTCGTGTTCATGTACACCAAGCATGTAATGAAATAAAAAAAATAAAAGAAAGAATGAAAGAAATGGAAACGTGTATATATACAGTACACACACATAAAACCTCAGCATTTGTCAAATTCAGAATCAAATACAAAAAACAAATACAGATATGGTTTCCTACCTTCAATCACGCTATTTAACTCAATCTCCTCATCCTCGTCTTTGACATGCAGATATTTTGTTGACTGGGCGATCCTGGACAAAAGTTAAAAAGAAAGAGAGAATGATGGTGAATATGAGAGAGAAGATTATACAGCAAAACAGAAAGTTTGATTTTTCTAGCCGGAAACTGAGTGAGTGCGTCTGTCCACACAGCGGCAGCAGGACGAAGGATAAACTTTAGCAAGTTGAACTTCATTGTTGTTGCATAGTCAAAAAAAATAAAATTTACTTAACTTGTCAGAAGGATTCTTATGCTTTTATCTTTAAGATCTATCTTACACCTGGGAATGTGTGCTCCTAGTGAAGTATAGTAAAACTATAAACCTTTACAGGTGCATGATTTACCGAGGTGTATAACACACAAACCACAGATGTTTAAAAAAAAAAAAAAAAAAGGTGTACTCTCTGCAGTGGCACGTACACTTTAGTACCCTTTATTTCTAAGCATGCAGATCAAATCAATACACTTCACCTCCAGAAGGTGGAACTGGGAATGCTTAGCGTAAATTGAACACATAACACATACTGTATAGTGCTGCTCTCTTAGAGAGCTATAGTGTCATTATGTCAGTCCTATAGAGTAACACATAGTCAGAGTAGAGATAATACAAGGAAGAAAAATAACTGGTGACCTCAAATGATGCATGAGCTTAGATTCACATGGGTTACTCCACCAGCCTTCATCATGATAACATTTTTTCAAAGTCTGACTTCAAAAAAAAAGCACTTAGTACAAACAGCCATAATCTGATTTCCTATTTATTACATCCAAAATAATATGAATTCTGCAATATGGATTCAGCAGCGCTGACATCATAAGCAGTTTCTCCCAGGCATCAATCTCAGGAGTTATCAACTGTTTTCACAAATCCTGTCTTTCGTTTTCAGTCACTTTACAAGGTTTATATATATATTACACACACACACACACACACACACACACACACACACACACACACACACACACACACACACACACAAAGACAATTTCCCAATGGAAATAATGTAAATGCAATTAATCTGTTCCAGCCACCCAAAAATTATTTCCGATTTCCAACACTATAATTAGATTTTGGAATATAAAACAATCAAAACATTTAGAAAATGAAGTATAATATGAAACAAATGGACAATAACCTCATTTAAGCTTAATTTATGATTCCTCTTGGCACCGACTGCTTTAAAAAACAAAACCGAAAGCGACTACGTTTTATTCCTGCTGCTGTCCGCGATAACATGTAGCGCAGCGGCATAATGGGTTTTTATAAAGGTGCCGATAATTTTTTTTTATGGTGCCGTATACTTTATAATCTGTTCCCATATGATGTATTGCCCTCAGTTGTTTTGGTTCCACGTTTTTACTGACGCAAGACCTTTTCTCTAAATTATGAGGGAAATCCGGGTGACACAAGGAGGTCAGCTGATGATGTTTAAAGGGAAGCCGGGAGCCAACGTTCCATTGTTGTTTATATGCAAACGACCAGTTGACATTAACACTGTGAATCCTTCCGTCTCTTTGCACATGCATTAAATTGGATTACAGTACCTGCCATTGGAACAGTATCAAAGGAAAGCACTTTTAATCATCGTGCTTGTAGATTGAGGCCGTTACGCCCACACACACACAGTATACAGGACTTGGGAGTATACGACCATTCACATACACACTAAAATAATTTGTACATTTTGAGTTTGGTATATTGAAACCAAAAGTGTGCGAAACCAAAAGTACGCGCGACCAACTTGACTGGTCGTATACCGAAACCGCTTCACATGGCGAAGCAAAATCCAGCCACAATTTTGGTTCGTAAGCCGGGGCATTCGTATGGCCTGGGTCCACTGTATATAAAATTCAACAGAACTAATGCTGTGATGTGAATCTCTTTTTTGCCTATAGTCATATACAATTCCATCAATTAGAGACTGGAATAAGGTAAATTCTGATCTTTTAAAATGAAGAAGAAACAGTGAGCACATAGGAGACACAACTATAAATCCATATATTAGTCACATGTTTGTGGTATTAACACTGAGGTTCTGTTGCGAATTTCACACATATTTCTTAACCGACACATTTATCAATAATCAATCAATCATTCTTAAATAATTATAGCCAGAAAAACATTTGGCAAGGAGTCTGGTTAGTAAGGGTAACTAAGCTATCGTTAGAATAGAGCTGGGTTGTCAAGGTTACAACCACATGCAAAACAAACATAACTGATTAATACATTTTCAGTCGGTTGAATTAACAGCAATTAAATTGATTAGCGATTAAATCATTAACACCTCTAGCACATATATTTGGCGGATTGTATTTCGCATAACCTTTAATTAATTCTAGTCCATTTTATTACCTGAATTGGCAAAAAAAAATTCCATTCAAGAT
Source organism: Clariallabes teugelsi (assembly GCA_030014215.1). Classification (NCBI taxonomy): domain Eukaryota; kingdom Metazoa; phylum Chordata; class Actinopteri; order Siluriformes; family Clariidae; genus Clariallabes; species Clariallabes teugelsi. Next base: position 25,399,128 of record JAQMYG010000033.1, read on the forward strand.
ATTCTCTGCTGATCTGAAAAGGACAGGAATTTGAGGCTACAACGGATGAAATCGGACAGAAATATAACTTTATTTCATCTTTATCTGTCCAGTGTGTGTGCACTGCAGCCTTAGATTCCTTAGCAGACAGGAATGAAGGATGACATGGTCTTCAGCAGTCGCAGCCGCTCTGCTCTAAATTTCGGCGTGTTGTTTGTTCTGACATCTCACCGGTTGCCAAGAGTGGGTATTTGAATTACTATAGACTTCCTGTCAGCTTGTACCAGTCTGGTCATTCTCCTCTGATTTCTATCATCAACAAGTTGTTGCTTGACTGGCAGAACTGCGGCTCATCGCATTGCTTTTCACACAATACTTTGTACCCTCTACAGACGGTGTGCGAAAATCCCAAAAGGTCTTCAGTTTCTATAATGCGCAAATTGACACGTCTGGCGCCGAGCCACAGTCGATCACTGAGATAAAAATATTCCCTGTCTTGGTGGTTAATGGAAGCATTAACTAAATATCATCTCCTGTATCTGCAAAATTTAATACCTGATTATGGCATAATAGGACAGTCGAACAGCCGTTCCTAATAAACTGTCCATTGAGAGGCAGGGCACTGACACTGACTTTATAAGGCAAAGATAACCACTTAAAGTGAACAGATTTGATTTAGATATAGAGTATATGACAATTATGAAAAGAAATTTGTGAAAATATCAGATTAAAGTTAGATTTATATTACGTGCAGGCCATCACAAGACAGCAAAAAGGAAAAGAAATGCCATCTTGTTCTCATGGAGAGGTCATGACCGGCAGTATCAGCCCAAGGGAGAGAAGCGAGAATAACCCTGAGCTGAGATCGACTCTGAGAATTCCTTTTATTTACAGTTTTTATGTAGAAATATAAGTAAAAGGAAACTAAACAGAATTTGAGTGATTAATGATGGGAAATAAAAGAGATGAGATTCCTGATGAGAAAGCTGTGAAATAAAGCGATTCGCTGAACAGATGCTGCAGAAATCTGTTGCCTTCACGCCATCATCTTGGTCAGATTTTACATTAAAACGACATAAAAAAATAGAAAGGATTTATAGGACTTTTATTGTCTGTGCCAGTAACAGCAGCATTATTTCAGTCATACCATTCCCCCCAAAAAAAGTGAAGATTCATTACCACAGTTAAGGATCTTACCTTAAAAAAAAAAAAAAAAATCCCTCAATTATCTTGCTGGGATTATTTTTCTTCCGAAAATTCTTTGGATGACTTGTTTCCTGTCCCCATTATGTAAGCCCATCCTTATATACAGTAATTATCAGGAACTGCTCTACTTTCTGCTTTAACTGAAGGGGTTATCCATTTCCTCTGACGCCTACAGAGTCGTAACGCAACCCTCGGAACATACAAAGCTGTTTAACGTTAATCATGCCGAGAACATGAAGCACCCTCATGTGCTCGGTACTGAAAAACATGGAAGCACATTCATTCTCTCTGTGCCTCATGGGAAATGACAGGACTGATGCCAATTATGTTAATAAATAGCTAGACGAGATGGAGCTGTTCCACCCACATGGATAAATATCATCACTGTTATCTGTTGACATATAAAAAATGTAACGGTGTGGGACTGATACAATGCATATGGACTGTTCAGAATATCTGAATCAAATATCAGGCATTAAAAAGTGCTGCTCGAGCGAAGAGAGTGAAAAATATCTATTGCAATATCTATCTGCATGTATAAGCATGGGATTGTAATAAGGAAATAATATGAGGAAAGTAAATCATGGAAGTGAACCTGCCTTATAAAAGTAACTGGCATATATCTTAGAGGTAATGATGGACTAAAGAAAGTGGCTGCACAGTTGCAAGTCTGTACTTTTTAACTGGAATCTAGTAAATATGCATTCTTCTTCTTTGTCTTTCGGCTGTTCCCTTTCAGGGGTCGCCACAGCGAATCATCTGGCTCCATCTAACCCTATCC
>JAQMYG010000033.1:25401193-25415203 GCA_030014215.1 Clariallabes teugelsi
CCACCTTGAACTCTTCTGTCACACCTACAGCACATCTCACCACTGTCTTACAGCTCTCATACATGTCCTGCACCACTAGTAAATATGCATTAATGATATTTAATAAGTAAGAGAATAAGTAAGAATGAATCAATTAATTATGCACTTTTAACATCCCTTATCCATTTGCCTATTATATAACAGTTAGTTCTGACCGAGCTATCCGATTGGACAAGACGCATCCGACAAGTGGTGATACTGGACCGTAACACCACTGGGACGTTTAACTACTATATATGTATCACTACTCGTCTGAGGTGTTCTAATGACTGTTAATTACACCGTCTCTGGCAGCATGGATGAAAGTAGGTCTGTTTGATCCGCCATACTGAAGAGAAAGCATGTGCCTGCTGAAAACCACATTCAAAACCAGTGACAAACACTTTCAGCGAGAAAAAATATCTGATAACTTTATTTCACCCTAAAAAAAATTAATTCATCAAAAAACAAACAAACAAACAAACAAAAAAACCCCTTTGATTCCTTAATAATTGCTTCTAAATCGTTCCCGAAGTGCAACTAAACCACCCGTGTTCTTCTACTTACAGCTAAAAAACGAACTAGCTCCTAACACGAGGATGATTTCCAAATTGCTCTCCAACTACTGATCCAAGGCACCTTGGTGTGTGTGTGTGTGACAATTGATTGTACACTACATAGAGCAAGAGCTTTCCATTAATTGCTTAATACTAGTTGTCTCCATGATGAATTTTCAACATTTACGTTGCCAGCCCTAAGTACCTTTAAAAAGATTCTACACCACGGCTGTTCAACTCCAGTCCTGGACGGTCTGTGTCCAACACAGTTTAGTCATTCTACACACCTGATTCAACTAATCTGTTAATTAGCAGGTTCGGTAGGTGTGTTGGATGAAAGTGAATTACAAACTGTGCTGGACAACGGACCTCCAAGAGTGGAGTTGAAGCTCCCTGTTCTACACTACTCGATATGTTTCTGATGATCCATACTGTATGTCATATGACTGTTATATGAAAAGATGGGAAATGTAACCTAACCTCAAAGTTGAAGAGAAAACAACTTCTGCTAACTTTCCAGCAGTTTAAACATTTCACATTGGGCAGAACCACTTTGTGCATATCAGAAAAACAAAAAGTTACATTCTGGTTAAATATTTTAAGCATAGGAACATATTTTATGCCATCAGCGCCCATGTAAACAGCTTCATTGGAATCTCTAATCGAAATTATTTCAATCAGACTGAAGTAATATTATTGTCCACGTAAACACAGCTGCTGATTTCTACAAGCCCAATGTTTTAGATTTTACAAACTGTCAAAATAAAACTGATTCATCTTCAGCAATGCTTCATCCAGATCAGAGTCACATGGATTCATAGCCAGTCCTGGGAAAACTGGGAGTGAGAAAGAAATATATCTTGAGACACCAGTCTACCATGAGCTACCGTGCACAAAACAGACGTGGGACAATTTGCAGCAGCCAATCCACCTAAAAACATGTTTTTTGGGAAACCAGAGGACGCTGTGGAAAGCCCAAAGAGCATGACGAGGAAACCTGTTTTTGTGAAACCTGCTGTTTCAGTGGGCTGCTACAGTACATCATAAAGTAGCACTGCAGGTACAGTACCACGTCCTCTTACTACTCCATGTGTTTGCTTTGTGATCCATTGCAAATGACCATGTCATGATTTATTTGAAAAAGACGAAAAAAACCTCGTTATGACCTGCAGCACAGAAATGTTCCGTCTCTGCATGTGCTCAAATAAAAGAAAAAAAAAAAAGGTTTTGTCTTAGGTTACACAGAGTTTCATCACATCAGCTTAATCTCATTATAAGGCCCAGTTGAATTATCTAACCTCAGACAAAAAGTCCCTGCAGAGCTTTATGTTGCTCTTGTGAAGTTATAATGATGCTCTGTTGGACTTGGCTTTACCTGGTGGTCAGACGGCTACGCTTCCCCAGCGGCGAGTATGCCTTCTGTCCCTGAGTTGAAGGTTCCTCCTTGTACTCCCTCTTTATTGTGGCATGGCCAGGGGGCCGACCGCGAGGACGAGGCGCTGTGTCGCAGCCCGACAGCTCTTCCCTGAGTGAGGAAGGAAAACAAAGACAAATCGGCACCTATCCGACAAGAAATGCCCCATAGTAACTGGAATACCGGAAGATTAATAAAAGCATAAAGGACTTGGAAGAGAATTTGCTCAAGAACAATTTGCATTTAGATTGAAGTGGAGGATTAAGACCTCTCCTGGCACTGGTTACACTCAGTACTCTCTTTAAGAGATAATGAGAACAGTTTGATGATTGACGAGGCATAAAAAGATCATAGGTCTCTTAGAGCAGAACACACACTGCTACAAAAGTTTGTGGATATATTTAACAAGTATTTCGTGATCTCCGAAATACGCCTCGAAGATGTTGGCGAAATATTTGGAGAGTATGGAAGAGGAAAAAAGAAACTGTAGTTTTATAGGTAACACTTCTGTGAAAAATGTCTTAGGATTAACTGATATAGGTGATATAATGTGATAGGATTAACTGTCCATTTGTTAAAGTATCATTTAATGTGCGTTGCACAGTATCTGTAAAGATGATCAATACGACACAATTAGGAAACATTACGCTTTAATAAAGTATACTTTAGTCAGAGGTGTTTCTGGTAGGGACTAGGGAGCACTTCTGTACGTAGGCTCTGGATAAAGGTGTCTGCCAAATGCCATAAATGTAAATGCTTAATGTCTACTGCACAAGGTGATAATGGCCAATGAGATTAAGCCTGCTGAGCTCACAAGAAGGAAAACATTAACTGAAAATTGTTCTCTCCAGATTTGAGGTTGTGTTCAAGCTGCTCCGGAAGAATAAAGAGAAATCCACCCTGAGGCCCCAGACGGCAGCACAATGCACACACTGATGCATTACTTGGCAAGTACCACAGCTTGATATGGCTTTAAATTGGCCAGTCTAATTATCACACCTGGTCACTTCTTTATGAAATAACAGGGGTAACATTCAAAATATTGAACTGAGCCTTTATGAACCCGGCCTTAACCAAAGGAAAAAGCGTTGCTTTCCACATTTAAAATGAGCTAAAATTAAGTACTCCCAGCACAGCACTGATATTTCATATAACAAGCTTCCTGAACCACTTGGCCCGTGTCCACAGGTTGTTCTTAGCAGGGCAAAAAAAAAAAAAAAAAAAAAAGAGGATGCAATTTCATACAGTCTCTCTGAAGATGCATAAACTGGCTCAGTGATGCTGAGTTGGCATTTATTCCAACGCAGCCCCCATGTCTCTGAGTGTTTGTATGACAAGCAAGAAATGCAATTTCGACACCTCTGAGGCTTCCGCTGGGAATAAACATGGCACTAAGCCTGTCGGCTCACTGCTAGGATGAGATCACCATGAAGCTGTGCAGAGCCTGAAATCTAAATGTGAATTTGGGCATGAAATGAGAGCAGTTTTGAAACCTGGCCATTGCTCATTTACTCATGTGGTTTCAGGCAGAACGAAAGGTTAATGAATGTGACCAGTTGTATGTGTTTGAGGCAGAATGCCGTCTAGGGTAATAAGGAAACCGTCCACTACTATTCCGTTTAATCACTGAGAAAACTGAAGTTTTAGCTGTGTGTGTTTTTTTTCCTCACATGGATTTCAGTTGACCTGCACTGAAATGTGGGCTAGCAACTTTTACAAAAATTAAATTCACAAAACCTACTTGTTTTTCCAAAGTAGTATGACGGGAAAAAGGTATTAAATAAAACATGTTGTCAGTAAATTGCCGATGCGCTTTTCACACTGCATAACACACTTCCAAGACTCCCAAGAACACATCTTTTATAATACACTGCCTGGACAAGAAAAAAGTGGTTGTTTGGATTTAAATAAACAAATACTTCAGAAATTGGATAATTACTGGAGTGATTAATATGTTTCAGCTAGCTCAAATTTTTTAAGCCTAATACAATGAGTAGTTTCTCATTTCTTGAACAACCATATCGAGCAAAGGAGACGAGGAGGTGGCACGGTGGTGTAGTGGTTAGCACTGTCGCCTTGCACCTTCAGGGTCCAGGTTCGATTCCCGGCCAGGCTCGATTCCCGTCTCTGTGTGCATGGAGTTTGCATGTTCTCCCTGTGCTTGGTGGGTTTCCTCCGGGTACTCCATTATTAAAATGCCCATAGAGTGTTAATAAACGTGAAAGTGTATGTGTGTGTGCCCTGCGAAGGATTGGCACCCTGTCCACGATGTACCCTGCCTCGTGCCCTAAGCCTCCTGGTATAGGCTCCAGGTCCCCACGACCCTGAATACAGGATAAAGTGGCATAAACGATGAGTGAGTAAATGCATTAGGGGCAGGTGGCCGGTGGTTACGATGTTCATACACATCAACTGCAGACCCCAGGTTCAAGACCCAACACCACCTAGTCTCTACTGTTGGACACTGGAGCTAGCTCCTTCACCCCCACGTGCTCAGATACAACCGGCCATCGAGCTGCCAACCCAACCCTGCGACAGATGTTTATCCGTGGTCCAATGTGCTGGGTGGCATGTAGACTAAACTAACCTGGAAGGATAGTGCTGAACCATCAACTTCAAAGAAATGTGGTCAGAATTAAAATAATGAAATATCACGATCAGAGATCACTTAAAACAATTGAAGTTACATCGTTAAAAAAAAAAAAGAGACACTAGAAACAATTGCTATGTTTAACAGAAAAAGAAAGAACATTTTCACACATACAATGTAACGAGAACTCACAAGAGTGCGACTAAACATCTTTGTAGCCATAAGAGAGAAAAAAAAAAACATTTGTTGGTGAGACTAGCTGGGAAAAAAGGCTTCAATTTGCTAGGGAGCATTAAGATTGAAGTTTGGAGCAACGGAAACAGGTCATGTGGTCCATGAGTGGCACTATTCTAGAGTGATGGGAGTGTCAGGGTTAAGAAGGGAAGCTCATGATGCTCCCATCATGGGTAGTAGCCACTATATGAGACTCTGGAGACAGTGTTATGATCTGGGGTTCAGGGGTAAAATGAGGTTAGCTGATGACCTGAATGTACTGAATGACCAGCTTATCACAACAACGCATACTCCAGGAATCAAATTGTGAAAAAGTGGTTCTGGGAGCATGAGGAATCATTTTCACACATGGATTGCTAATTGGCTTAAGGGTGAGAGTCCTGACCTTTAAGCCTATTGGAAGTCTTCGAGATGTTCTAGAAAAGATTTAAGGGAGTGGCCCGACTCTCCCATCTTCTATATAAGAGCTTGGGCAAAAATTAATGTAATTTTGGCTGCAACAATACAGTATAATCAACATTTTTTGGCCAGGCAGTGTAAATGAAATGACTGTATAAATAATCTAAGAACAATAACATGCAGAGAAGTGTAGATCATCCCAACCTGCTCTCCTCATGGCTGTCTTTGTCATTCACCTCCTCCTCCTCCTCTTGCTCAGCACACAGCCTCTTGGTTTTCTGCACAAAGTGCACTGGGACGAAGGTGATTTGCTTTTCGCCACCGAGGCGATCAGGCAGCACTACCTCCTTCTTCATGTTAATGTCTGAGTAGGGACAGCCGAAGGCACTAAAGACAAGACGAGGCAGCCATTAAAGAGCAGAGCGTAAAAAGTAAAAAAACAATTTAAAAGACAGGTATATGTTTTGTGCAACACCGGTACCTCGGTTTATTGTATATATTTAATGAATGCACACAGAATTTCTATTGAAACTTCGTGCCCTTTTCTCCTTTTTGATGGATAGGTCATATCAGTCACTCTGTAGAGAGTGCTGATGCTGTAAATTCACTGAGTAAAGGACTATTTTTCATTTAGCTTGCACCTGGAGCACCATCTGCCTTCTTCCCCCTTAGTAATAAAGCTTCCTGCTCCCATTACAGCTCCAGTACCAACAACATCGGAAGCATATGGCACCTTTAGTAATGGAACTGTGAATGATTAAAACACATTGTTCTTACTCCCAGAGAAAGATTTAAAAATTTTTTGCTGTGTTTTTTTTTTGTGAAGCTCAAAAAAACAAACACTTTCTAGTCTAGGAACAATTTCCAATATGCCTTTTTTTTTCTTCGTGCAATTACATAAAAAAGAAAAAAATGCTTAATGTTTGCTACTGCTTGAGCACAAGGTACAGTAAATTACAGTGACAAAGGTTTTGGTTTCATTACTGTAAAAACCAAAAAAAAAAAAACGTCACAGAAGTAGCTAATGGAGTGGGCTTTTGACTTAGCCAGGCAGCTAACAATATATCATAAGCTATGCTAGGGTTTAGGTAACTATACACTATCTATGGTGGAGCTCAAGCATTTAAGCAGCAGTTTGTTTTTCCAAGCTGGAAGTAGGTGCATATGAAATGTTAATTGTATTTTCGGGCCAAAAATTTCTCAAAAATAGATGGACAAAAAAAAAAAAAAAAAAATCAGATATCATCATTTCAGCTGGTCATGAACTCCATTCGCTTTTAAGAAAAAGAATTGTTTTCCTCCCTGCAAATTCATAATCATTTTATCATGCCAGTACCAACGTATGATGCCAAAGACCGTGCACTGCAGGAATGGTAGGTAAGTGCTGCTCATCAGTCAAAGCAGCACTGAATTCATTTTCACACTGCATCAGTGGATAGGGTGTTGGATTATTGATCATTAAGTCCCAAGCAAACCCCAGGACCATCAAACTGCCTGGTGGAGGATTGAGCAAATGGCCTTAACCCTCAACTGCTCATACAGTATATAACGAGATAAAATGTAAATAATAAATAATAATAAGAGCATCTGCCAAATGCCATAAATTTACATTTGCATAAAATCATACAATAAAAAAAATAAAAAACCCTAGAACAAATAATACTTTTCCTCAGAATAAAATGATCGACAACAACTTTACTAGCAATATCTGTACACTTGTGCATTTATGCAAATGTCTGATCAGTCAATCATAAGTTAACAGTACATTAAACCATACAGATACTTGTCAACATCTTCAGTTAATGTTCCACATTAGAAAGGAGAAAAATGTGGCACAACATCAAGGACGATCATAATAAAAATGCTCTAGAGGTCAAACAGTGGGCTGTGCACTTTGTTTACCATGTACGTATGATATGTGTGTGTGCATATATCGTTTGCACTCGTCCTTGATCTCCGAATTTCCAAATACTAACCCCGAACAATTAAACTATTTTTAAAAGCAGAAATGAGAAAAGAAGCTGAAGGCTTTTAGGAGGAGTGCAAAAATAGATTACCGAGCGTGGATGTGAGGAGGCTAAAATTACTGCAGTCAAACGGGCTGTGCTTCACCGCATGACGCCCTTCTCTACAGTACAGATGGCTTCCAGACAAAAATCAATGCGTACTTAAGGAGAGGTCATACGATTTTTTGAAGAGGTTTAAAGGCGCTCCCTACTGCCTTGTAAAAGACAGGGTGAGCTTTGAAAACTATTTCATGCTTCATGTTTTTTGTCTGCAGGAACCATTATTTTTGTCTTTTTCATTCCTGACTTCAATATAGCAAATGTGTCGTAGAAAAGTGTCATCGTATCATCACTATTTTAATCTTCACTGCTCTGCTCACTAACGTTATCATCATCTGAGGCACGAACAGGGTTAAGTTCCAGAAGGTCCTAAGATTGAGCACAAGTCAGCGCTAGAAACATGAACAACTGGACATTCCTTAGAATTCAAGACTTAAATGTATAAAATCCATTTGGTGTCATTTGCCTGACAAGTTTGGGATCCCTTGCACTACATGTTTAGAATAAATACTTAAAATCATGTATTTGGTGGTCCATAATATTTTGTAGAAACACAACTTTAGATGGTACAATATGGTTCGTTCTTCGTGCGAAACCAAAATTCGAAATCATGGTTATTTTTGAACAGTTTCCCTTTTCTCCTTCCCAAAGTGGAGCTATACACATTATTCCTGCTGGCTGATGAGCTGTTGATCCTGAAGCTTTTTCCCCCTCAAGCCCTGCCTGATCCATTCTCACTCCCGCTTGGAGTTTCCTTTATCTTCGAATCACTTGCCGGAGCTGAGGATAGCCCCACATGGATACCCTAAAGATTGCTGAGGGATTGCTCCAGAGTTCCATAATGATGTCCTAAAAATGGCAACGGACGGACTCACTCAGGGACTCAAGATTGCCCTTACTGAGAACAGCATTAATTATTCAGTAGATTGTCATTTGCATACTACAAAGTTAGAGCATAAATCTCTTATGAATTAAAAAAAAAAAAAAGTGATTCATTTTCCAAAGGGCACTTCAACATATTCAGAACATTCAACTGTGGTAGGGTAATTAATCACAATCGCATTATCCAGTGTCACCCAGAAGAGGATGGGTTCCCTTCTGAGAGTACCATTTCCTCTCAATGCTTCATCATCATCATCATCATCATCATCATCATCATCTCTGGGAATTCTTCTTCACCACTGGCTTTAGCTCATTAGGGATCTAAATCTTAATCCATGTCAGGATTTCTGTAACTGCTTTGTGACAATGTCCATTATTAACAGCGTTATATAAATGCTGAAATGAAATGGAATTAAATTAAACTGGTGAAAATGTGAACGGGTTTTAAAAATAAATGTGTGCGCTGCTTTCTAGCTGAATGTACTGCGTTGGAAATCACACTATGACTCACGACTACCCCGCTATTTTCACTTTCGGATAATGGTTCAGCTCATTTATTTCCTATTAATGGCTAGGGAATGGAAATACAGACACTGTGCAAAAACAATAAGAAGTAGCTGTTTGAGAGTAGGGCACCAACATGTATGCCAAGTCTTTTTATTAAAGACTGTTAAGAAGTTTCTTCTAAGCATCTATAGGAAGGACTTGTTAATTGCGATCATCTCTGTCAAAGACCCCTTCACGTCGGCAGACTTCAAGCTGCCCTAATCATTAAAGGCAGCTTATCAAAGAGATGAAAAACCCTCCATAGTGTTCTCCCGGGTGCCTTTCCTAATGACGGTAAACTCTTCGACGCTTTAATATCGTATTCGCTTCCTACCTGTGACTCTTGATGAAAAAGTAATGCTATTGCCAAGCATAAATGGTTAGTTCTGAGGCAATCATATGTTAATGTATGCAAATAGAATGTAAATTATTCACTAATGAAGCTCAGCTCTATTCAGTGGCTGGGAAGAACATTTTCTGCTGCATGGCTCATGAACGCAGCATCTTTCGCCGTCGCCTCTAATCAGAAAGGGCTCTCCGAAGGACCCCGGTCTCGTTTTCTAAGGACGAAGCAAAGTATGCTTATTCTAGTCCTGACTGATTTCTCCGTCATTACATGGCTGGGAGAGGTGAACAGCGAAGCAGTTAAATAAATTCCAGGGGGAAAGGACATGGATTAAACGCAACAGGACACCAGATCACAACTCTTACTACACTTTGGTTCACATCAATCAAAACTGTATCTTGCTACTTCTCCAGGTGATGATACTGATCTGCAAAGGCAGGGTGAGGAGTGAAAGCGGAATAAGCATACAGCTCGACAGGAGGACTTGATCTGGTTACATAAAAGGCTGTGGGATAGAATTTTCCTGTTCATCAGAGGAAGAGAGGCTTTGTATACAGTAACTGCTATTGCTTTTCAGTCATGCAAACGCTCAGGAGTGACCCCCTTTAACCTGGTTCCTTCAACGATCTTCACTCTCCTCGAAAATGCCCTCTCCTTGCACTAAGCGGCTTGTATGATGAATGCCTTTAAATGAACCTTCAGTGCAAACACACTCTCTCATATCTTGCTCAATCTGCGTTGATTCTTCAAACTTCAACAGGATGATCTTATTCCAGAGTTAAGTCAGAAATGCTTAAGGCAACAAAAACTATGACAAATGTCATGCCATACCTGTGGTGTCCTGTGTATTTTGCACCCTTGATGTGTCCCACTCCCCTGCACCCTGGGGTTGGACACACTCCCTGCGTCATGGAGCTCTTGAGGTCAGAAGAACCGGCATATGCTGTTAAAAGATCAACATGAATTTTTTGAATAATTAATACTGAAATAGATCAACTTTCAGAAGAAAAAAAAAAGAAACTGGGTATAAAAATGTAAACAATAACCAGAAATACCACAGCAGAAATGCAGAAGCTTGCATATTGACGTCACGCTACCTCCACTGCATTCATACAGTAGCAAAAAGAATGAGAAATAGATGATGCATTCCTTATAAAACATAATGCGTTTTCTGTTATTTGTTTTCTTAACTTTTTTTCTTGCTACAACAGTTCGGTATTTCGTTCAAGTGCAAATCTCATGCACAGACACAGCACAGCATAGCCATGTCAAGTTTAACACAGGATAATCAACATAGCCAAATGTCAGCTCAGACCACAAAGAGGTCAGGTTTAGAAGTGAAAATGTCATTGGTAAATCTATGAGTGGGGCTTCTTGGGGCTAGAAACAAAAATCTAATTTAGCTCGGCTTGTCACAGCCAGTGAGGTGAATGGGAGAAGGTAGTATTATTAGATACTTTAAGAATTATGCAAAGATAATAAGAAGTACATACAAATTAGCCTAAATAATACATAATAATCCATGCTTGCACTTTTGAAATATTCATCACTGCTACTACTGTATTAGATACAGAATATTCCATGTTTTTTTTTTATAGACGGTCTTTCGCACCAGCAGTGTCAGGAGTGTAAAAACTGATTTGTGGTTTTTGTTTTGTTTTTTACAGCAAGAGCCTTGGTAATTAATCCTTTTATTAAACATGCACTTCTGTTCCAGACTCATTCATCAGAAACTGTTTTCAGTACATTCCATCTTCAATATGGACTAATGTAGTGCTACAACAGCAGGTCATCGTATCCCATACTGCATTGTCAGTGTTACAGTAAAGACATAAGTTGTACATAAATAAAACAGAATATGTTCGAGAAAAATCTATATCTCACCTTTAAATGACCTTGTGCAGCACAGCATAACATAGAGGTTATAATAATTTACACTCACTCAGCGGAGGTTCCAGGGGGTGACCTGTCCTCGCACACCAGCCTACAGGATGGAGGTCTGGCAGATCCGAGTCGACCCAGAAGTCAAATTTATTGTGCCAGCCGTCAAAGTGCACCTGTTACAAAGTTTAGGTTGAAACAAGTCTTAAAGTACATGTTCATATAGTATAAGGTAAAGTAAAATGATGCTAGGATTTTTTTTATATTCCAAGTATCGCCAAATAAAAGAAATACAGTAGATTTACTGGCAGCTGGATGAGGTGGACAATATTCAAGTGCAATTATGCCACGTAAAAATGTCTAAATTTTTAGTTGTGATTAGTCAAGGTGATTTTTTACATGTAAGACCTTTATATTCTATTACTTGTAATGAGACACATTACTATTACAAACCCTAACCCTTTTTTTTTTTTTTTTTTACTTTAAAAAAAAAAAAAAACAAAAAAATAATCTGCATAAAGTATTCAACATCTGGACGATCTCAGCATATGATCAGTGTCTAATGCGATTTCACAGTAATGTTAGATAGTTACATTTAGAGAGACATTTGGTTTCATTTGCATCAACAAATCTTAGCAAACATCATTAAGTGCAGATCTATAGTCCAAGAACATATTCAATTATTACAAAACCTGAAACACTTTGTACCATAAAACTTAATTAATCGACCATTATGTTTGGTGACACAGAAGTAGCTTACACTAAAAGTAGTGCTACTTCTGTGTCACCGGACACAAATGGTCCATTAATGAATTTTTATGGTACAAACTGTTTCTGGTTTAGTTTGCTAGACAAATCTAAAAAGAAACCGTAGAAAAACAAAAACGACAAATCTAATAAAGCAAGACTAAAATAAGGTTATAATCATTACAATCAATATATAGTGAAAAACGCTTCTCATTCAGGACTGCTATAGTCTGACATGAACTCGACTGCGTCTGATAAATAAAAAAATCAATACATTCAACCAGCTCTTCTGATTTTCATTAAAGCTCCACACTCCTAATGCCTGGCCTCTGACCGTTAAATTCGGAATAAATACAACTAGGGGATGTACTTTGTAATTACATAATGTGATGTGTGTTTTCAGCTTAGGCTCATGCATACACACACCCCAATAACATACTCAATGTTTTTGGTATCTAATAATACGGTCAGTAAGAACACACAGTCTTTAGAGCACTGACAACACACATAATACAAATGTACAATAGCAGCACACACTTGTTAGTGTTGCCTGTCAGTTCAAAGCATCCCGATAAAAACAAGGACTCTAGGAATTTCTTCTAGAAATTTTCATCAAACACTTCATCATTGTGATGCTGTAGCTTCCTGCAGCCAGGAAGCCTGGAGAGCTGATTGGCCGAGCTCTCAGAGAGGGAAAGAGGTGGGAGGCACTTAGCGCTCTCACATCAATCATAGCTCTAAAGCCATTCACGGGCATCCCCTGAGTATGTTACGCCGTTCCCAGCGGTGCATGAGCTCGAAGTTGACCAGTGGTCTGGTAGTTTTAGCCTTAATGTGGGAGTACCCTAACGATGGGTGGGAATTGGACACGACTAAATTAGGGAGAATATCAGAAAACCACCCCCAGCCCCAACCCCCTACCCTTTTGTCATCCTCAGAAATAAAAGTAGAAAAAAAAAAAAAAAACTTTGACGATAATGTCCATTCAAAAGAAACACTTAGGTCTGACAATAATGCCTGTGGGAACATTTCCAATAAAAGATCTGTATTTCACATTAATGTCAATGAGGAATATGTGATATAAACACCGAGTTCTGGCAATAATGTCTCCAATCTAAAAAAAACAAGTTCTAATAATAATAATAATAATAATGCCCACAGGAGGTAATAGAACACAAAGGCACCGGTTGTTAATTGTCCCTTGTCCAGACATGTTTCTGATGTGATGACGGTGTCTGTGTTGCTCTGTGTTGTTATTTAGCTCACCTTCACTCTGTAGTCTTCAGTATCAACAATGGAGGCCACGCGGATCAGCATGGGGTTTCTCCTGTCCACCACCTCTACCTTCATGTTGTTCTGAAATCCGTGAGGAGGTCTCTGCAGACAGACATCGCTGATCAGAGCCTTCCATGGCTTACAGGCTACAGTAGTCACATAAATTACAACTCCAAGCTATTGTGAAAGAGGAGCGGGCCTGCTTTAATTAAAAGTGCCATTCAAAAACGTGTACAGCCTCGAGGAGTCCCTTTTACAGTCAGGTAGAAAAATGAAGCTGAAATGTATTAATAATTATGATTAATAATCCTGACGTGTGGCTAATTAATCCTATGCCTACACACGTAAACTTAATCCTAACCTTAATTTCAGTAATCAAAATGAAAATATTTTATTCCTGCAGGTTTTTATATATATAAAGCTATTTTTTCTCATAGAGGCCACCAAATACACCACCCCACCCCACCCCCCACAAACGTGTTTACATGAGCATGTTTTTTTTTTTTTTTACACACTATACAAAATGTTGTCTCGTGCTGATGTGACGATCATTCTTTGCTCACCATACAAAAGGCTTGGCTCGGAACGGCAGAAGCACTATTGTCTTCTAAATACTCCTCCCATATGAAATGCTCTGGATTCGGGTGTCCTTGAACAAAAGCCAACAACACAATCTGATTAGAGAAGGGCATCACACATGCTGCCAGGCTCATTGCCTTAGTGAGTAACGTGACAGACACGTGACTGAATGAGTCGTTAATGGCTTGAGCTAATTATTTCTTATAAAGTTTTTCTGCCAATAAGTCAGACGTTCATGGCTTATCGGACTGTAAACCCTTTACAGCCAAGTGGAAGTGGAAGATACATTTCAAAACCTCCCTTTAGTACAGATTCATTTCCTACATAGTAGAGAAGTACAGTGGAACCTTGGATTACGAGCATGATTCGTTCCGGAAGTGGGCTCATATTTCAAAACACTCAAATTTTCCCATAAGAAATAATGGAAACTCAAATTATTCGTTCCACAGCCCCAAAAAATAAATACATAAAAATAA
>JAQMYG010000033.1:25415406-25429624 GCA_030014215.1 Clariallabes teugelsi
GCCCCGCAAATAAAGTGACAATTTCTTTACCCGCCCCAACCCGACCCGCGGGTTAACAGACGACCCGCGCATCACTAATACACACACATACATACATATACACACACACACACACATACACATACACACACACACACACACACACACACACACACACACACACACATACATATTAACGGAAAGACTGTTTTGACTGAAAAATTAGCAAGGAACATTGCTAATAACACTCGTGTGAGCGCATACTAACAGAATCGCTACTGTAAAGTAAAACAAAAACAAATGAACCTGCACTTTACCTTCGAAAAGAATCGTGACAAAGCAGTGTTAGAGCAGTAGAGCAGAGAGAGTGTGTGTGTGTGTGTGTGTGTGTGTGTGTGTGTGTGTGTGTGTGTGTATAAAGGCGAGAGGAGGGTGTGTGTGTGTGTGAGAAGGGGAATTGATTATATTTCATAAGCACACAATGCCTACCACATACAAGTGAATTGAAGCTGTGGATAAAGAACTGCATCCGGTCATGTGCTGCTTACTTGGGCGATATCATTGTCAGATTGTGCAGTATGTGAGTAAAGACATAATCCTGTCTGCATTCATCTGGGTTTAAACTTAAGCCAAGCCAGTTACTCAGGGGAGGAACGGCTGTGCTAGCTGCTATCACCATGAGCCAGCTTTCCCCAGCCCACTGCTACAGCGGCGTTAGACTGCTCCATCTCTCTCTCTCTGACAACAGTGTGACTTTCTCCAAAAGGTCTCCAGTGCTCAATTGCATGGTCCCGTGCTCACACAACAGCCTGACAAATGATAAAGCTGAGCTAAAAAGCAAGAGATAACAGAGGCAGAGCAGGTTTTACCCCAACACACCACTGGTACATGGCTGGATATATAATGAATGCGCCTGAGAATGAATGTAGTAGGCTGAGCTATTTGGAGAAAAATGATGACAGCTGCAGTTTGGGTAAAAACTTGGGTACAGCTTTTAGCTTGGCACAACTCAGCAGACCAGAAGAAAAGAAATGAGGGTTGAGAGAGAGGAGCGAGACAGACTCAAACAAATAGACAGACAGGACGAGAGAGAGAGACAGAGAGCGAGAACAGGAAAAGGAACCAGACACTATGAGAACTGTATATGATTCTATTAAAGTCTGATATCTGACAAACTGCCTGGCTTTTAGTAACATATTCAAGAAGTGATTACTGAACCTTTCGTGCCCAAGGATCATAATAAAGTAAGTACTAGAGTCAGATATAATGTTCTGGACCCCTATGTAAGTCTATAAATCTTAACTCTCCACTTCTGATGGGATACATTTCATTTTCTCACACATTCATCAGGAAGACAATTTAAAAGGACAAAATTGTTACACGTCATTTTCTAATTTTATTTTTTTATTGTTAAAACATTCACACATTTGAAGGAAGAATGCTTCCATATGTACTATTTGAAAATATTCAAAAGAGACACAGAGATAAACCTAATATGAAAGGTTTGTTCATGTGCTGCATGTGTGTTTTAGAGGTATTTTGTCTTAAAATGTTAGAAAAGTGAAAGTTTTAGTTTGTTTTTGCCCTGCATTGAACCAGCCACTCAGCTTTAATACAGTACATGCACAGACTTCTGATTGGTGCAACAGAAAAGCCTCATCACCTCAAGGTTGTGAGTTCGAATCCCAATTGAACAGATTGCTCATGCTTGTTAGAGGAACTGAGTTGCATGATCACTTGCTTGATCACTTTCACACTGATCACAGCTACAGTAGCCCATTATGGGTGCGGGTGAATTGAAATTCTTGTTGTTTGACTAACAACAAAACTTTTCACTCACGCTCATTTCATTTACTGCCTAGCTTTCTACTTTAAAACAGCAAATTTATTCGATGAATTTTAGCTTAAGTTGAGAAAACTCCGAACATCTATTGCATCAATACAGTATTTTGAGTTTTCTCATCTCTAGAAAAAACAGCGTATTAACTAATGCTGTTAAAACAGAAAATGAAAATATTAGAAAAAATCATCCCAGTGACATGGCACACAGTCAGACAAACGTGAGCAGGAAACCTGATGACATGCCTCGAATATAAATGGATAGTTCATTGTCTTGTACAAGGTCGTAGGAGGCCGGAAGCCTATTCCAGAGGACATGGGATACACCCTTTACAGAGTGCTCCTCCATCATAGGGCACAAGAACACACACTCTCACTCGCACTCGCACTCTCACTCTTTGTGCATGGAGAGCGATCTCCATGCACAAAGACCTGAGGTCGGAATTGAATCATTGATTCTGGAGGTGTGAAGTTGCGGTGCTAAACACTACGCCAACCATGCTACTTACAAATCTATTCAAGGTGGCCAAAATATAAGTTGAGTTAGTAAGTTACAGTAAAACAGTAAGTTACTGTAAGTCGATGACTAAACTCTAACATCTATTGCATCACGTTGCCTTAATACAGTATTTTGAGTTCTCATCTCTCTGCCTTCTTACAGGCTATTAACTACTGTACAGAAAATTTTATTATTATTTTTTTTAAATGGTCAACAGTATAACACCGAATCAGACAAAAGTGAGCAGGAAAACTGATCACATGCCTTGAATAGAGATGAATAGTTCTTTGAATTCTGTACGTTGTTCTGTATGTATATACATTGATAAGAGTTGTCTTGTCACAATTGCCATTTTCTTTTGAGACCAGGACAGACAACCCCCCAATTTAAATAAATAAATAAATAAAATCTTATTGGCTTGGTACCTACCCTGAGGTGCTGTGAGAGGTCGTCCGTGATCCTGGCACCAGCCCACAGGGTGGATATGGGGGCTACTGGCATCACACCTGAGCAAAGCCAAATAAAAAACAAACACACATCCATACGTCTCCTCCTTATTTTTACATTTAATTACAAACTTAATTTCACTTTATTGTTGTCAAAAAAAGAATCTAATTTACTTATATGTTGGCATATATTTAAGCTTTACTGACTGAACACTATTGGTACTGGATGCTTTCAGCTCTAATATGACAAACATAAAAGCAAGAGAAACCTGCAAGGGGGAATAATGTGGACTATGGTGAGTATGAACAGTTTCTGCTCTGTGCATGTGTGTGTTCTGCAGTGCGTCATGAGATGACTATTATATTTGGGAAAGGCTCAGAGCTTCTCCTGCTGGAAGCAAGCAGTATGACAGAGAGAAGAAAATAATGTCCCTGTTTTTAACACATTAAACAATATGCTAATCTTCTTTAAACATTGTTTCTTTTTTTTCTTTTTCTAAGGGATTGCATTTAATTGCGCATGCTTCCATTTAAACTGTATTTTATTACCCAATTCTGGCAGGCATGATAAAATATCAATCTTAATCAGATTAATATTATACCCAACATCTATTACCCATCATTAAAAGATGCTAATCGAATAATTAGTCCATTTAATTAAATTAGTACACTTAAATAGATCCCTGACAGATGTTTATCCTGCAGGCATTATGCTTTCCTTAAGTGATTCGAAAGCCAGTCAGATCCACTTTTCTATGTATAAATGCAGGTTATGAGCCATGACATGCCTCCAGAATTTCACACCTTCATTACACATTCAAGTCAAGGGTTTAATAATCCCTAGGGATTATACCCTAACCCAGGACAAATCTAAATTCTTGCATATTTGTTTTTTTGTGTTGGTTATAACATCCAGTATTGAACCAGATAGTTTGTGTCGTGGCAAATTTCCGGTGAACTATGTTAATTTTCCAAACAAAATCAATAATTACTTTACTCAAAGTCTTGCTTACCAGTAATCGTACGTATCGTCCCAGTTGTCAAAGTGAACCAGGAAGCGGTTGTCTACGATGTCGGCCACAGAGGCCACGCACACCAGGCAGGGGTTCTTCCTGTCCACTGCCTCCAGTTTCATGCCCACTTCAAATTTCGTGGTGGTGGTAGTCTGTTTAAAGATATTCATCTTATTTAGAGAGCTAACCTCCTTATGGTTGTACAATAAAAAAAAACAAGAAAATTAAATCTGATTTAAAAATATTTGTTTTGTATGCCAAGACAATTCAGGTATTTGTCTGCTTAAATGACAATTAAGCATAACTATGTATTTAATCTGCATTTATATATAAGAATCCTAATACAATAGATTGTATCTAATACAGTTTAGATTTGTGACCCTGATGTGATTTTGGCTGCAATTAGATCAAGTGTTTAAAAGTTGGCACCATTTAAATTGAAAAACTATGATGAAATAAAACACACCTTCTGGGGTTTCGTGACATTTCCTAGGCTATACTGTCTGTAAAATGGCTATGGCATTTAAAAACTCATATTAAGCCAATTCTAGCTGCACAAATGTAAAAATATATATTTTAAAAACATTTGGCGCAAATATGGGACCTGGGACACCCATAAAAATAAAACCATGACATTACCACTGCAGCTGTTTATTTCTGGAATATTAAATACCGGTATCTTTCAGTCTGTAAGAGGCATTCTCCTCCTTCTGGTTTCATCAGCGCATATATTGTGCACTTACACTGTTTTGGGATTTGAACAGATTCTTTGGTGCAGCCTGAGCATTGCAAGACTCCAGGTATTTCTCCCAGTTAAACTCATTCATCTTATAACCTGAGAGACAGAGAGACAGACGACGAGAGCGA
Organism: Clariallabes teugelsi; assembly: GCA_030014215.1. NCBI lineage: Eukaryota > Metazoa > Chordata > Actinopteri > Siluriformes > Clariidae > Clariallabes > Clariallabes teugelsi. Next base: position 25,420,050 of record JAQMYG010000033.1, read on the forward strand.
AATGTCACGTGAAAGATTACAAGTTAAAGAGCAAAACGAGAGAGAGAGAGAGACATTATTCAGCACGGAATGAGAAAATATGAAGATTATCTAATCTTTATGATGTGACTCATTAATCCTGATTTATCTATAAATGTAATTAATTTAACAATGTAAGAGCATAACCCAAGGACCATTTGTCTTTGTCTTTATATTATCTTTTATAAACAGACTGGATAGATGAATCGCCATCCTTTAAAACCAAGTGGCACAGGTGGACAGTTGATTAGAGGAAGAGAAAAAAAAAAAAAAAAAAAAAAAGACAGCTTGCCATCTGCCTGGTGGAAACAGGAAACATGGTTAACATGTTCCTTCTATCACCACAGGTCACAGCCTGTGGTTCCCCCATACCTTTTGGAGGGTGTAGTTTGCGACCTGTGGACTCGCACCATCCGGCTGGTCGGATATCAGGGGAATCGGCATTAACCCAGAAGTCGTAGCACTCTGAGTAACCGTCGATGTGCAGACGCAGACGGAAGCCGATCACCTGCAGGACACATGTGAAATAACCAATGCAAAAAAAAAAAAAAAAAAATCACCATTACACCATTATCATCTGATGCATTGAAGGGAGTTAGACTATACAACAAGTTTCTCTTTAACTGGAGGAATCTTTAGATAGTGTAGTGTGCTAACCTCAGCCACGGAGAGCACGCAGAACATGGAAGGATGCAAGGGGTCGATTCCCTCTAGTCTCATCCCCGCTTTAAATCCGTTCTTGCCGTAAGGAAATGACTGGTACTGGAAAAAAAAAAAAAATTGTATAAGATCTGAACATAATACTCCAACATTATAACTAACTAGCAGATGTAGTTACACATTGTAGCAACTCTTTTCCATGCAAAACCTGTGTTTAATCATTTTCCAGTCTTTCGTCAATGGTCGGATTATGACCAAAACACTGCTGTTGAATTTAACCCATGATCCTGTAGTGGGTCATGTTGAGGGGGGGTAGAGAAACAGGTGAACAATGTGTAGAATCTGATGGCGCTCAGTCAGTGAGTGCAATTATTTGCTACATGTATATAATAAAATCGCAAATGCAACAGGACATCTTAGTGACTATTGAAACAGCATCCAAGAAACAAACAAACAAAAAAAAATCATTACAGGCGCATTTCATGTCACTGATATTGATTACTGAGAAGGAGCGTCCTTGCATTCTGGTTGCCATGGAAATGGCTACTAACTCATATTTCTAAGCAGAACAGATGTCTTGTCAAATCCTTTCAAGGAGAAAGCAGCCCTGATGACGAGCATGACGAACGCTGCAGGCATGCTCTGGGAGGCAGATGGGTAGCAACAGATTTCTGACGTCATCCAGATGTAGGGCTCAAACTATGTCTCCCCCCTAATGATATACCACTGACCTATGATTATAAGATTTACAGGATTTATAGGCTCTCCCTTGTGTATAACAAATGTGTTATTACTACAGACAAAAGTTTTGGCACACTTGCTTTTACTGAGAAAAGTGGCTAGGGAAAAACTTCCTGAGATGCCCTGATGAGAGAGAATCCTTGAGAAGAACCAGACTTCATGCAGAACCTGCCCTCTTCTGGTAGACACTGGATAGTGAGATCATAAATTATCACTCTTTTGGAAATGTATTATGAAGCCAAATGTTTTTTCTTAAAGTTCTATAAGATCTAGTTTGCGTGAGATGTTCCCTGTATGTAAACTTGCTTATTATGAACATCTGTATTTTCAGTCCTTTTCAAAGAACAGGGTAACAAATTTTTCTGGACTGTTATGATTGCACTAATATCATAACAAGCCTTTAAACCTTTTTACCCCTGAATAATAATTGGGATTAATAAACAAAATAACATACTTCAAACATTACATATAACATTTTCCCCCCATATTTTTCTACTGCAATAAAAACACATTTGTTTACTCAGTTCATTTCACTGTAAATGAGCAATAAACACTACTGCTTGATGTTTGCACATCTACACAATTTCATACATTTTCATGTGACTAAAGCAACACTCCACAATTCAAACCATCTATAAACAATACTTTGTCCGCAAAAGAAAAAACATGTGCTTATCATCTTATCAACTATTCACATCATATCTTCCTCAGACTTGCATTTAAGCCACCATTATTGAGCGCAACATCTGTCAACAGCTTTCCTAATCAATATGCTCCCTTACACAAATGCTGCCTTTAGGCTTATAATTCTGCAAGCCCGACCTTTGTAGCAGCTGGCCTAAGCAGCTCAGGGAAATTTGCAGTGCGAAGGGCTTAACAAATGACCTGCGGAAAGTTCCCTTCAATAAAGACAGTGCTGGAGGCACAAACACTGGGCTCAACACATTCATCATAAAGAGAAATATTATGCAGCAGCAATAAGGTCTCAACACAGAAAGATGCTCAACAAGCAAACTGACCAAAAAAAAAAAAGAAGATGTCTGAAGTAAACAAGTCCGATTCAGTAAACAAGTCAGCAGATCTTTCCCATGCTGCCTGTCTGCAATACCTATAATTATTCCTCCCATATAGGAACACTCCTGAAGGAGTAAGCAAAAATAAATCTTTGGTATAAAGGAACTATTCCAAATTGAGCGCAGTGGGACGACCAGCAAGTAACGGCATGTTCACTACATGTGCCTTCACTAGTTTCAAAGTCCAGCTTTATCATAATAAGACACTAACACTGAGCGAGCATGTCTACTCTAAAGTAACTCGAGCCCAGTGCTGACAAGTTATAATTTTAAGCCATAAATGAGTACATACTGTACATGTAGCAAAAATATCACTATCTGCAGATAAAAATCAGATAAGCTTACAGAAAACCCAGAGCTAGTGTTGGCTCTGAGCCGTCTATTCAGCAGATGCTCCTGCACAGGCATTAGTCTGCGTATTTTGGAATAAACATAACAGAAGCCAGACTACTTCATCGATCTCTACCACAAATAGCACAGGCTTGGTAATGCGGCTTATTATACAGTACGTTGGCCTTAGACTATGATAGACTTGTTCTTGCATTCTGTGCATGTACTGATGCATTTTAAGTAGCAAATGTTTAAGATGTCAAAGAGTTAAAGCCAAGTACATTTGTTTTTAAAATACGAGGGCGGTCAAGTCAAACTGGGACAATGCAATTTCTCCTAAATGAATGCGTAAACAATTTAACTTTACCAAAGACTTCAAACACAGCACGATGATGAGACTCCAGTAAAAACGCAGTAAAACATCTGAATGGTGCAAACATTTTAAAGACCGTCGTATGTCTGTGAATGTTAATCACTACTGAGGTGGTTCGAAGCCAACTGCAGCGAGTGGAGGACCCTATCCTTGAAAATTGACATAACATTTCACCAACACACCTTGCACATTACAGGAACTCAGCTGGAAGGTATTGCCATATACTGTACCCCGTACAATCCAGACCTCCCCGTTTGCACATGGACCAAGCCATTTACATATGTTTGAGCCATTAAAGGGGTTCCTGGGAGGCCAGAGTTTCAAACATGAAGCAACTGGTCCAATCATGGCTCCGGCATACTGAGAAATCTTTCTACTTTGAACACTGGGATACCTTCAATAGTATAAGCAGGGGATTATATAAAGAAACAAAGGGAATTTTTACTCTCATAACTGCACTCTTGTTATTCTCCACAATTAAAAGTCCTGGTTTGACTTGAACACCACTCATATGATGTTTCCAAGTCTCCATGAAAATCTTGTAAAGGTAAAATCACAATCGGAGCAGTGTAACGGTTGTTGGGTTGGAATCGGGAGGAAAATTATATTAGATCGTATACGCCATATAAACACTCGGTTGAGTCATCACCACACCTCGACTTCAGAAACAAATCGAGTCTGGAGAGAGAAAACCATATAAGAGCGAGTCAATAATTCAAACGCATTTAGAAGTAAAGGAGATTTATCAAGCTGGATACAAACTGATGTTTTCATATGGGCGTTTACACAAGAAATGTGGTTTCCATTAAAATCCTGTACGTCCTGAAAATCCTGAAAGACATTGTACAGTATGTTATAGAAGCTTCTGAGTGTGTGCCAATTTGCATATAAGAAAACTAACTGGCACAAACCTTGGCTTGGTTGACTTTACATCATATCATTTGCATATGGATTGTACTGATGAATTTAAATCGCTCATATTTTTATCACATTTACAGAGTTTAGAAGATGCTCTTTGCTTTGCAGTGCTTTGCAGTCTGTATCACAAACACACCCTCATGATGATTCACGGGTCAGGGACTAAAAATTCCATCGAGCACATTTGGTGAAAATCAAATGTTTTATTACCATTAATTAAAGAATATAAAGATTGGGCAAGAACAATCATATAATTTAGAGTAAATTAAATAATTTAATCCAATTACATCAAAAGAAATTGCGCTGTACAGTATAAGAGGACAAGCCGGGTATGCAAGTCCATGCATACCCATAAACCATAAACAAATTTATCAGCCTACTTTTTATACAGTAGTAGATTTAGTGCTTACTTATTATTAGTAGCATTATGTTATTCGGTGAGTCAAAATAATCCTTATCACTTCATGCTCCCAGCTTTCAGTGCACTTGACCCTTCCAGGGTCAGGAGCATACTATATGTTTTCAACATATACATGTGTAATCTGAATTATCCTCATTGGGAAGGTTTTCACTTTACCTGTATTGCCAGTGGTTTGTTCATCTGTCTCTGTGCAACTAATTATTTTGCACGCTATGCTGCATTTTCCCTAGCTAGCTAGAATTAGCAAGCCAGATTTCAACCACATGGCCACCCTTGGGGAAACCCCCTATATTCAAAGTGTGACTGAGTATTGTATATTACACAGCACCAAGGCAGTGATTAACAGGCAGCAGGCACACTATTTCACACAGTGAGGAAAGGTGTGGAAGATATTGTTCTTTTACATAATACTTGCTATCAGTGACGGTCACATTGCCAGTGTTATTCATAACCTGTTTATAACACCATAATAGCATGTTATTTATATACTTAGGGTCAGAAATACACGGAGTCCCAAATATTGGTGTCATTACATTTTAGGCACAGCACTATTACTTTGCAGTACAGTCTGAAGATGTATTATTTGGCACTTTCGCCCATGAAATATCGAAATCATCCCAGTAAGGATGATCAATTACATGGTCTTCCTTAAAAACAGTGCAATGCAACAGGATTTTTTTAATCAAAGAGGCTGAAATTCAATACATAATGAAACGTCTTTCCACATTCCTTGTCATAAATCCATGTTTTCACAATGACCACTTTCTTCTTATTCCATTATTATACACTTTAAATAATCTGCCAGATATACAGTGGATACCCGAGTGGTCTGGGTCTGTATATATTATAGCTGTCCCTTTACACTCACTGAAGTGTGCATTATGTGGCCTAATGCCAGTCTCTGAATAAGGGACTATTACAAAGTGCGCTGCCTTGTTAGTAACAGGAAAGCAGGTGTCCGTAATGAGTATGGCTAGAGCTAGATGTTGTGCATGATAAGGTTGAAAATGCGCATGGTTTAAACATTCACACAATATGAAAAGCTCACAGTTCCCACTGCTGACTGGTGTTATTTTTAGTCCTGCGCAAAACCCGAAGCATAAATCGCTTGTTCAGACTTAAATCAGCAGTGTCAGGATAACGGTGCATTTCAACAATAAATGCTTGCAGATTAATTCTTACCTCAGTAAAAAATCTCACGGGGGCTGCACTAGCCCTTTCCTCTTCCAAGTACGGATCCCATGACCAGGGCCTCTTCTTACTGGTAACTGCTCGAATTCAATAACACAGTCATAAATATAAATCACACGGCATAAAACGTGTTAGAATTTTATGTTTACGCTGAGTGGAAAACTAACACCTGCTCTAAAGGACTCTTAAATTCTAGTGCTGTATTAATTAGCAGTAAACAACAAGTCTTTAAGGCTGGATCACATGAGGGACGTTTACCGACTGAAGTAGACAGTTTATTTTTCATCTTTGTCGTGTCTTCTTTCGGACGTTCCTGGAAAAGAAAGAGGCGATCCTTTTATTATCCCAGGGAAAAACCGTCAGAGATGAAGATGAGATGAAGGCCAGGTTGTTAGTCCATACTCACTCTGAGACAGTATTCCTCTGACACACTTCTAGGATTCAAACTCTGTTTCCTTTTTTTTCTGTCCTCTCCCTGCATCATTAGAGAACTCTGGAATGACATGCAAACAATGGAGGTTGTTAAAAGAACAGCTAGAAAGAAAAAAGAAAAGAAAAAAAGACTCCACTAGGAATGTGATTGAAAGATGATTTATACTTTTTATTTACAACTGTAAATAAGCACTAGTACCATAGTGTTCCCAACAGAATATACTGTATAGATTTGAACAATAAATGCTGAAGGATATTGTTTAGATTTTTACTTATAGCTCATAGTCTGATTATGTGTGGTGAATCAAAGTGCGGCAAAGTTATACTATATACCTGGAAACTGTATTAAACCCATAAAACTTCTAAATGAATGTTATGAAACAACCTCATTTCCCCTCTTGTCTGTTCCAACCACTCAGCATTCAGCACCACCAGTATAATAATCTGCACCTGTTTCTCACTGGTTCTTGATTTCTTCATAGATCTCTGTGTGGCTTAAACAAACAAAAATAACTTCCTCTGAAATTAGTCGGGTTACAGGGGCTGGACTGAAAATCAGAGCCAAAAACTTGCTAGAATGAGAGCCAAAAATTCCTTCAGGAAACCTGGAGAGCTGTCTCTGCAGCTTAAATTAAACATACAAGACAGTCCGGCCCTTTGAAAGCTATATATGGGGAAATGCCTAGTGGCTCAAGACACTTGAACACACTGTACGTAGGTGTTCTAAAGGATGGTTACATTCCAAAAGCATAGTTTTCATTCTTGTACACCTTAATAAATCAAGCACTTAAAATTGAAATCATGAAAAAGAAAAGCCTACAGAGGTTGTTCGGAACTAAATACACTTCCTGCTCAAATAAACAAATGATGTACACAATGGTTCACTTGCAAGACCAGTAAGGGTTAGAGAACTGGGTTAGAAATAGCGTTTCCCAGTGAAACATATAAAGGTTACATGCTTATGTTTTTACACCATGTTCAGCATCAAACATCAAATTCTCATAAATAATAAAATAACAGAACATGTATTAATGAATAAATGGGTAGACATAGTGGCGGGCAAAAAAGTGACATTAAGACGCATGTTTTTTGTTTTTTTTGGCTTCAATTTTGTTAAATAAATAATTGCATGGTGAAAAAAATTATATGTTGCTGCTCGTCTAATACTAAGATCTGCTACGATCAGATGATTTTGATTATGTTTTTACACAAAAACACTTAGAATTAAAAGAGAGGATACTAAGTTTTACTATATATATATATATATATTTTTTTTTCTTCTTTTTTTTAATTGGTATAAAAAATCTTCTTAAAACACCCTAGTCTGTTGTGTTAGACTTGAGTGACTTATTCAAGACCACAGTAAGTTTATGAAACATATAAAATGTAAGTATTAAACATTTTAGCTGTAGAGACTGAAAAAAAAACAGGTATTATAGATACTGTACAACTTCTACGCTGCATTAAATGACCCAATATTTTTCATCATCAATAGTCTCTTCAGTAACCACATCAAGTATGGCACTGTTCCAAAATCAACACTAGGCTTAAATGACTCGCCATTAGGTGTTTGCACTCACCTAATCCACCCTATCAGGGAATCGGCGCTCCGGCTCCCATTCCAATCACATTCTACGTCTTGATGGCGAATCACTCCAAAACCTGCCATTAAATAAATAAATAAATAAATAGATAAATAAATGCAAGGCCTTTCAGATAAACCCCATAGGAACGTCTGTTTAGTCTAATGTACAAGTGGCAGTAATTTGCACACTGCTGCACTGAGCCATTATCTAGACCTACAGCACCCAATTAACGCAGTTATAAAAAGGCTTTCCAAATCCTCAAGGATTCTCCCACTCCGGGGGATCACTGATCATAATTAGTCAGTAAATATACCGCACACAGATATTACCTGTCTCCTGAAATTCAGTTACAACACACACATACTGTAGAGGCATGTAGAGGTATAAGCAGTAGGACAGCTGTTAATCACCCGATATAAAGACCATGTCAATAAAGCAGTGATAATGTGGTTTGAATGTTATATTAAAAGACTCAGTTTAAACTATTAAGACTAAAGTATCTCTAAGACTAGCAATTTTAAAATCCCACAACCTATAAAAAACCACACAAAACAAAACAAAAAAAAACTATAAAAGTAAAACATTACACAAGTAATGATGTACACTACCAGTCAAAAGTTTGGATACACCTTTAAATTTCGTGATCTTTCCTGATTTTTTTTTTTAACACTGTATAAAAATCCTGAAGAGATGGAAAATATGCAATAATCTTCTTTGAACAGTTGATATTGACATGTGTCTGCTGCTTATGCTCTGTAAAGGTTTCATATCGACTCAAATCTGAGGTGCTATTGGTGATTATTGAGGGTGGTAACTCTAAATAAATTTCTCCTCTGCAGGAGATGTACAATAAGTTTTGGTTTTGCTTTCCTGGGAATGTCTTCATTAGAGCCAGTCTCATTATGGGGCATGATGGGTTTTGCAAATGCATTCCATTCGCATTCCATAGTTTGTACAAATGTACCAAAATGTGTCTAGACTTTTAACTGGTACTGTATGTATTTTATCAACAACAAAAAAAAAAGGGAAAAAATCCTAATCCTGACAAATGTTTGCTGACATTTAGTGTTTAAAATGGATCAAGACAGAGGATTACTGAAATAGTTACTCGATTCAAAATCTGGAAGTATCTTTTATTTATTTTACATCATTTGTCAAACTGTTCAAAAAAAAAAAAGCTAAATATCATCCCCCAATAGGATGATGATAGCTAAAACTCATCCCCCAAATATGACATGTACTCTGTACTGCTACTGAACATGCACAAAATATCATACATCAGTTACACACCCTCACCCCAACCAAAGCAACCCAAATGTCCCGGCTTCCAAACATGGAAGTTGTGGATTGTGTGTGGGTTTTGTATCTGGAACCAGAAAGCTATTTCCAAGTCCTGTTCTGCTGAGTGCAGTGTCAGGGTTAATGCCTCTCCTTCACCTCGGGCCGGGTTAATCACGTTTAATATTCCACCCAGAAGGAAGCTCCCGCCCAGAGGACAGTGTCTCACAATGAATGCAAATACACTGCAAGATAGGACTTCTCTTCAAATATGTCCACCATCACTTTAAAAAAAAGAAAAAGAAAAAAAAGAGAAGTGCCAGATGTAATGCGATATGATGATTTGATATTCATTGGTTGGAATTCTTGCGCCATTTGTAATTAAAAGAATTTAAAAAGGAAAAGAATACGAAAGTGTGCTACTGAGATGCAACGAGTTCACCAAAATTAAAGTTTCTGTAACTATTAGCCAGAACAAGTGTGTGTGTGTATATACACACACACACACACACACACACACACACACACACACACAGAGTGTGTATGTACATAAA
>JAQMYG010000033.1:25444304-25460745 GCA_030014215.1 Clariallabes teugelsi
GTGTAAACCCTTAAAGGTACCATGACAACAACAAGGAAAATATATTAGGGTACCTTGAGAACATAATTAGCAAGTCACAAGTGATAGCTCATCGAGACTATACAAGGGGGAGCCATGTTATGGGATTGTAAATACTTTTCCTTCCACACTTGTTTTCTATAAGGTCAAACAGTATAAAGTGTATTGAAAGGATTTCTTGAATATGAGCATTACAATTTTAAAGATTAGAGCAGTAGATCTTAGTCCATAGGGTTCATGTAAGAAGATCCACAGAAGAAAGGGTTGGAATTGGCTATGAGCTATATTCCTGTTACTATATATACATGTGCTATTTATCACAAATCATATGTAAAAAGGATTCTAAAGCCCATTTCACATTTTCTAATTGGACTTCTAATTGCAAGTATTAAATTACAAAACATTACTCAAGCGATCATGTTTAATTCCTATATAGGTTCTACTGTATGTGAGAAAAACCAAATATGTTATATGATTAATGGCCAAATGTTTTAAAATCTAAATATGTAAATTACCTGTCAAACAATTAAATATAAAATAGCCAGATGAATATTGATAACATTTTGTTCTACTTTAATTTAAGTTAATTTTGTTTTATTCTATTCTGTTCTATTCTAACAGCATAAAGAATTGAGCTGAACATTCTATAACCATCTCACATACTGCTCCTGAGTCATAATTCAAAAGATATAGAATGGCACATATCAGAAGACCACTCAATCAGATTAGGTTAGACAGATTTTATTTTCAACAGAGACAAATGCAGAGAAGAGATCAGGTTCCACTGCCTCTATTGCACTGATGTAGAATGACTAGCACTGATCTAATACAATATGTTGTATTCAGATGAAAAACCGTAGATTCTCTTTAAAAGGTATAATCTCTATAAAATTCACAAAACCCCATTTCAAGACACTTACACAACACTTTTCTATAGTCTATATGACTCCCAGGTTAAGCACAATCATCACTTTTCAAATGTAAAAATATCTTTTTTTTATAAAGACTTTATACATATCCTTAAAATTAAATAAATCTCTTGTAATATTTTTTTATTCTAAACTTTAAATTCTAATCTAAGATGTAGGTTTCATTGACAATACATGAAAAAAAACATAATGAAAGGGCCCAAAGATTGGAAGTGACTCTATTTTAATAGTTTACCATAAACCAAAATTAAATAAAAGTTAGTTGACTAAAGTTGATCATTAATTGCAGTGATGACACATGCAGTACTAAGCAGACTCTAGTTATAAACTGTGTTTGATATTCTGAATCATGACAGCAGTTTCAATACTCACTATTAAAATGACGAAAGTCATGGGGAGCTTCAAATTCAAGGGCTTGAACAAAAACAGCAAAAACATGTCATCTTTTTATGTTTATTAAAATGGCAAATCACTCATGGTTGCATGAGTCATGGAGTACTTTGCTCACGCAAGTTGTTCTACAAAGCAGTCACAAGTGCAGAACATATTCACAAAAACATACGGTAAGAGAAAATGCAACAACAAAAAAACAACAACATACAGTATGAGTTGAAATTTCTATACATTTGGAAATACAACAATATAATATATAATATATTACTGTAGATGTGCCTGCGACTCATCATATCTTATCTTCCCGTGGGCCGATTGCGATTGAAACAAAGCTTATACGGCTAAATACATCTGATTAATTCAAAATGCATCAAAATTAATTTAAAATTAATTCAGTAGTTTTACGTGATGCGTGCACAAACAGACAAACAGACAGACAAAAATTCCCAAAGTTGTCTTTTTGTGATCTCTTACTCATTTTACGCCCCCGCCAAATTATTTTTTTTGCAAATATCTTCAATGTACATACACGCCAACTTTTCCAATTTATTATATGTATAGATAAGAGAAGAAGAAAAACAATACAGTAAAAGAAAATCACAAAGCAAAATGGCAAAACATAACAAGAAAACCAAAACCACATCACATTTGGAATTATCGCACACACACACGCACACACACATACACACAAAAACACAAACACACACACACACACACACACACACACACATAAATCAGTAAAGTTAAAAAACACTAAAGCATCGTTGGAAATAACAAGAGAAAAATCACAGAAAGAAAAAAATAAACACAACTGTAAAGTCAAAACCACAACAGCAATTTTGGAAAAACATAACAGGAAAACCAAAACCAACAAAACACAACACAAACAGCACATCCGTAAATACAACAGTAAAACCAAAACCACAACAGCAAATTTACAAGCACTATGTATACTGTATTACATTTCACACTACATACACTACATACATTATATATATATATAAGACGTCGATATTGTGACAAAATCCAACAGCAAATTTGAGAAAAAAAGAGCTAATTTGCAAATCAACAAGAAATATCAAAAGCACAGTAGTATGTTTGAAAATAAATTAAAACAGTAATGTCAAGACACAAAAATAAGTACTAACAAAGTAATGTCAAAAACACGAATAAATATGAACAATATATATATATATATATATAAATAAATAAATAGATACATACATACATACATACATACATAAACCACCACTAACAGTAAACCCAATGAAAAAGTAAATTTGGAGATGCAACAATAACATCAAAAACACAATAGCAAAAGGCAATAAAAACTACAGCAGCAGACTTGAAACAGAAAACACAAGAGAATTTCAAAAACACACACAAAATCAAAACCCCCACACTTTTATTTTATTTTATTATTATTATTATTATTTGATTGCTATTTTATTCTTCTGCTGGACAAGGAATCATTCTTCTTCTGGTGTTTTCAGTGTTTGATTACTCATATCTACATCGTGCAAATTTTACAGCATAGCTAAAACACTGGCATAAGATGGCCCTCTGTAACAAAGAATTAATCATAACAAATGAATAAATAATAATAAAAACATTAATACATAATAATCATTTTGACCCATGTTTACTGTGAAAATATCCTGCAGCTCTGTTTTTTTTAAAGTCTCTCAGACTGGGGCACAACATGCACATGGTGTTTAATAAGCATGTACATGTGTAATGTGCACAAGTTTCCCATTTTGTCTCTGTGTTATCACATTTGTTGTGGTGATTTTTCTTGTATTTTTTTATATTTGCCATGTCCGTCTCCGGATTTGCTTTGTTTGGTTTCTTTTTTTCTTTTTCTTTAATGTGTTTTCCACAAATAATAGTTCATCTGCTGGTTGTAGAGCCATGAAAACATTTCAGCAGTTCTGACAAATGACTTCATTTTCCACTGAGGTTTACTTAAAAAGCACATCGAAAAATATTTGCACTGCAGTTCAGTGATGGCATGTCAAAATTAAGAACATTTGAACAATAATAATAGTCACAGTTGCAATATTATGTTTTGCTTACTAGTGCTTCATCTAACCGTTTCAATACGGTGTCATTTTCAAGCTCTTTTCCTATACAGTGCTGTACTGAAGGAATTTCTGGCTCTTGTTTCCCTGTAGCTACATTTCTGTGTGCACTTATCCTGTATCAAATATCCTGTCAAAACATATGATGTAAGTAATTGCCTTTGTGTTGTCAGTCTTCGTTACCTAGTGCAAGGTAGATGAAGGTTCTCCCAACCCCCTCCAACACACACACACACAAACACACACACACCTCGAGCCATCTGTAAAACTTCCAAGGCAATGGTATCTAATGAAAGATGAAAGTTTTTTTTCTTTCTTTCTTTCAGTTGTCCTCAGCTTTCTCTCACATCTGTACACTATTTGCTGAACGATCAATTCCTTTTAGCACGTCAAACCCCTGAACTTAACTTTACCGAACACCTTAGGGATGAGTTGGAACACTGACTGCACCCCTGGCCTCTTCACCTGACATGAGCCTGACCTAACTCTTGTGGGTGAAATAAATAAATAAATAAATGAGTGGACTGCCTTTTCAGATGAGTGGAGTGTTTTTTTTTTTTTTATAAGAGCAAAGGGGGGATAAATCTATAACGTAAAAAATTAACAAGCATGTGTGATTGGTCAGGTGTACATGTGTTTGTATAGAGTGTATAAATATGCAGTAGAAATGTTCACATTGTATGATTGCATCACTACTTTAGGGAACTGAAAATCCTTCCAGGCGAACTGTAGGTCCTGGGTCTCCAATCAGTGTGATTATACTGAACCCAAGGACGAGTCAGCCAGAGTGATTCCTTATACGAAGCCTGAGTCTGAGGCTCTCTGAAATTGTCAAGCTTACCCTATCGCAGAGAGAAAAAGGAAAAGGAGCACAATTTCTGGACTTTTGTACATGTCTGATGGAATCTGCTCTCCAGACCCTGGACACAGACTTGTCCAAAGATGCCAAAGAAAGTTATTCTCCTATAATTGTAGCACAGCCTCTGGTTGGAATCACCATTCCAGTTTGCCTGTCCAAAGGCACAAATCCAAATATCTCTACAATTAAATATAAGGCGTCTTAACCATTTCTGCTAACAAGCTTTATCGAGATGCAGATTTCCTTTTCCACTAAGACATGGCATCTCCCCACAATGACAAAACTACCACTAGCTGGTTTGCTGACCATGATATTACTGTGCTTGATTGGCCAGCTCACCTGACTTGAAGCCTTTAGAGGATCTACGAGGTATTGTAAAGAGGAAGAGGTGAAAGGTGGTAAAATACAGATGACTGAAGGCAGATATCAAAGCAACCTGGTCTTCAATAGCACCTCAGCAATGCGACAAACTCCATGCCATGCTGCACTGATGCAGAAATTTGTGCTAAACGAGCCCTGACCAAGTAGTAAGTGCATAAATTAACATACTTTTCAGAAGTTGGACATTTCTGTATTGTAAATCTTTTTTTTGACAGATGAAACAGATGAGAAACAAATTAATTGACATGTAATGGTCTGAAAAAGGTTACAAAACCATTTCTTAGGCTTTTGGACTCCAGCCATGGAGACAGCAGTGAGAGCCATTATCCACAAAGTAACCAGCCTACAAAATGGACTCCAAGGGCAAAATGAGGACTCATCCAGGAGCTCATCCAAAAAACCCCAGAAGAACATCTAAAGAACCACAGGACTCATTTATCTCCGTTAAGGTCAGTGTTCATCAGAGCCGGCCCAAGGCATAAACGAACTAAGTGGCTGCTTATGGCCCTCGTGCTTCAGCAGGGGCCCCCGAAGAGTGACAGCGTTTTTTTTAATATTTATTTTTTTTGTGTTATATTATGTAAATAGACAATGGAAATTATACAAAAACGCAATATTAAATGGAAAAAAAATTATGTTAATGGACTGCAGTATGCAAGCACAGTCAGACTGTGACTGTGATTATTAGAGCTGATTGAAGAGGCAGCAGCTGCAGCAAAACCATCATAAATGTCACAAAAAGGACGTATCCTTTGGGTTCAGAGAAAATAAAAAAGAAGAAAAGCGAGGAAAAGAAAAATCACCAAGATACAGTAATTTAATGTAAACTAAGATATGTTGCGAGTTAACGTTGCTGGCTAGTTAATTAACAGCCTACAGTATGTAGCGTATCTTTTTGTTTTAAGAAAGTTCATGTTTGAATAAACATCCTTAAATAGTCTTGACATCTTAATATCTTATAATACAACAAATTATTTAAATAGTTTACGATTAAATTTTTCTGTGTAAAAATTACTTTTCTGGGTATATATTTTTGTAATAAAAATAAGCTTCTGTTTCATGAACTTGTTACTGATCACAGCTTAACATTATTTACATTAGCCTACCTTTTATATTCCAATATCATTATGCCTCAATTAGCTAGTTACAGATTAAGAGTTGTTGTTTTATGTGTACAGATGGCTTGCTGCTGTATTTAATAATTTATGTTGTTAAAATAGCATTCTGTTCCATCAACTATACTCTTATGAAACTTCCCTAGGAGCACTGTTGAAATATTTTGGAGGTGAGGCGCAACCAACTGTTAGATTTATACTATACAAATAATCAAGCATTGACAATAGTCGATTGAATTTAATCGACACAGAGGGGCACCCAAATAAAATTCTACTTAGGCCCCATAAAGGTTTAGGCTGGCCCTGGTGTTTATGATTCAACAATAAGAAAGAGAATGGGCATCCATGAAAGAGTTCCAAGGCAGTAGCCACTGCTGACTCACATTTGCCACAAAACCTCTTGATTATCCATAAGATTTTTGGGCAAATATTCTGCGGACCGATGAAACAAAAGTTGAAGTTGTGCATCCTGTTACATCTGGCGTAAAACTAATATAGTTTTTTTTTTTTTTTTTAAATAAAAATGACACCATACCAACAGTCATACATGGTGGTGGTAGTGTCATGTTCTGGGGCTGGTTTGGAACTTCAGGACCTGGACGACTTAGCATTGATAGAACCATGAATTCTGCAGTCTACCAGAATATTTGTAAGGAGAATGTCCGGACCTTAAGCTTAAGCGCACTTGACAAAGATCCTAGACCCACCTGGAAGTCCACCTCTGAATGGGTCAAAAAAAACAAAATTAAGGTATTGGAGTGGCTTAATTAAAGTCCGGCCTTAAATCCGACCGAGCTGACCTTACCAGGCTTGAAAACTGTCCATTATGACTCAATGAAATTCTAAATTCAGAATTCTCTGAATTCTGCAGAGAAGAGTGGGCCAAAATTCCTCCACAGCAATGTGAAAGACTCACTGTCAGCTATCGCAAAAACTTGATTGCAGTTGTTGCTGAAAAGGTTGGCACAGCCAGTTATGAAGTTTAGGGAGCAATTACATTTTCACACAGAGCCAGGTAGGTTTGGACAGCGTTTTCCCCATAAATTAAATCATTATTTAAATAAAAATGTATTTATTCTGGTTATCTTTGTGTAATATAAAAATTAGTTTGATGACCTGAACCATTAAAGTGTAACAAATATTTATTTTTTATTTATTTATTTTTAGGGAAACGCAAATGCAATATACTGAAATCTAAAGGAAACTGACAAAGCTAAGAAAAGACGTAACCAAAATGACTCACTGGGTGGCGCTCTAATCCACTGTCTATTCAAATTAGACACAGTTCTGCTCAAGTGGATAATCTTGGTGCAAAAACACACATAAAAAACAGCAGACTTTTTAAAGACTGAATGTCTTCATCCTGGCTAAGTTAAGTCAATAATATGCCATTTTAAAGTTGGGCTATTTAATCCCTTATTTCCCAAAAAATAAATAAATAATTAATTACAATATCTGCAGGCATGAATTATGCAAAGCTTTGCAACATATTACATATGATACCATTTCTTTGGCCAAAATGAATGAATGAAAAAAAAAAGTAAATAACAATATAATAAAATAAACTTGCCTCGCTTCAAATAATATAGATTAAAAAGATAGAACACATAGATCACAATGAATGCAATTTTATGGTAACACAATGAAAATACATTTTCATTGTACATAAGGAAGCAATACATTTTTATATTCTTATAATATGATATGCCTTATGTTATTATATACCTGTTAATATTATTTGATTAAAAAATAAATAAATAGAAAAATCGAGACAAAAAATTATTGACATTTTTTAAAATGCTTACATTTTTAAAATAGGTATGTGGGCAAAAGTTGGACTCTAAAAAGTAAACTTTTTTGATAATATATATTAATCTGTACAATATAGTACAGCAAACATTTTTTTAAATATAAAACATTATATCCTGTTTAATAAGGAAGCATTCAATTGTCTCAGCCCTCGCTGGAAACCAGGATGACATTGTAATATAATATAATTTTTTTAAGTTTAATTTCATTTCATTTAATTTATTATCATTTTTACTTCATATTATTTTACTTGTCTGTATTTTTATTGTTTTATTGAATTGGTAATCAATAGCAACAGAGAAAGGATTTTAATATATTAGTAAACAGAACCAAGAATGTAAGCAAGGCTGTTTCTAAATAAAACAATAAATTATCACAATGTGTTTTTTTTTGTGTTTTTATGTACTACTACTTACAGACGGGCCGGCCTTTGGTCCCTGCGGGCGTGGGTGAGCCCTGGGCACCGATGATCCTGTCACCAGTTTACTGGTTTATAATTCATACTCAATATTATTTGATTCAGCTGGTGGCTAAGCAGTGGATGTTTCATACTCGTTTATTATCAAATAAGTGGACAAACAGAACATTCATCACTTTCTTGACAAAATCCTACAAAGCAAACCAAATTAATACTACAAAATTGAAGACCTGTGAAGGAAGGTTGTTAGTTTAATACAAATTATTTCAAGAATGAAGACGTTTTGCCTGCGGCTGATTATTAAAAGTCAATGAGGGCATGGTGATGAAAGATGCCTGGAAATAAAAATATTGGTATATATCCCTTTTGTTTTGGGAAAAGGTCAACATATTAAAATCTGAGTTGAAATACAAAACAAGTGTAATGTTAATGCAACTTAAAGAGTGATTAACACTTTTTTATGTAATAGCAACACAAGTTTATGTAATGTATGTGGTTTTTTTTCTTCCTTGCCATTGTTTTAATTGTTATATGTTTGGACCTTTGTCTGTGAAAGAATGTGTTTCTTTTTCCATATAATTATAAAAGTAAGCCCAAACTGGGTGGAGTTGTAGCCTATAGACCCAACACCTTACTGCAACAAGCCCCATGATGGGGAAAACCCTTGGTTGGGCAAAACTTACAATTAAGGGAAAAATTCCAGTTTGTGCTCAAGCCCCATGCTAGACTAAAGCCCTTTTCCCGGTCAAACCCCATGTTAAACAAAACCCCTGCTGGTACAAGTTTCTCTTTGGGCAAAGTCTGACGTTGGAAAAAAGCCATTTTGATAGTTTAAGTTCTATGTCTGGCAAAAGACCCTAGTTGGACCAAAACTTACAGTTATGCACAAGTACCTATTTGGATAAAAGTCCTATATTTGACAAAAACGCTTTTCCTGATTAAAGCTCCGTGTTGAGCAGAGGTCCCTGGTTGGTCAAAAGCTTCCAACTGGGAACAAATCTCTCTTTGGGCAAAAATCTCATTGTGGACAATAAGCCTTTTTGCTATAGCCAAAGCCCCATGTTGGACAAAAAGCTTACAGCTGGACCAGAGGTCCTGGAGAATGTAAATTTATGCTGATGAATTAATTTGCTATTTTCTTTCTTTTCACTTCTAACTGGCTCCTTGTGAAGACACAATGATGGTGATATAAACCATCAAAAATATATTTAAAAGCATCAATCATTTATAATGGCTAAGGAGATTGCAGGCATTTTGCCAACACAGAGTTAAAACCCAGCCAGGGTCTTTAAAAATATTCAAAGGGAGTACAATGACTTAAATACAGCATCTACTTATACTGCATAAATTTCCACTGATGTTGGTCTCTAGAGAACCCTCTCAAGGTCAGTGCGTTCTATTAATTGTGTATTGCATGCATTGCTATGTGTTTAATATGCAAAATGTCACTTCTCCTAGCAACATATGCAGTAGTAGCTTCTATTTTCTACTTACAATTCAGAAAGTACAGGCTTAATAATATGCCTTTCATTTAAGTGCAAGCTGCTGCAAAGAAAACAGTAATAAGTCTGGCAGTCAGCTAAATATGAGGTTTCCCCCTTTTACATTGTACTTAACTCATGCGATTGGGATAAAAGTGCCACTAATGACGTGTCTTTGCTCTTTTTAAAAAGACAATATAAGAAGATAATAATATCTGATGATCTGCATATGTGAAACCTGTATGAATAAAATGACATGCTGTTGAATAGTTTTATAAAATGGTGTATGCTGTGTGTGAAGATGAAACTGGGCTATGAGTCACTCATTCCCTCACCACCCTCTAATCTGCTGACAAACCAAAACCAGTGCTCCCACACACAGGGAAATGCCCATTAACTCCAAGATTTCAAATGGCAAATTGCAAAGGAAGCACAGCGATGCTGAATTGTTCAATTCATGATTGTACTTTTGCAAAGCGAGGGTTAATCGAGTTTCCTGACCGGCAAGGCTTTCTGACCTTTTCTGTATTTAAATTACTTATATATTAAAACTTGACTAATAAACTTTGCAATACTATCTAATACAATGTTTGTTCTTAAAATGCCAGGTCGTTCATCTTAGTTCATTTTGATCATACTGTAGTCTGAATTTTTTTTAACCAAGCATGTGTGCCTCAGTGCATGCAAATCCTCTCAGGAGCTCTAAGAAAGCTTTCTTAGTTTAACAATGGCCTTGGCAGTATTTACATCCTTCTGTATTAAAGGATTAAACAAGGCTTTTGTAGGCAATGTGATCCTAGAATAGTTCACTCAGAGGCAGAAGGTCTAATACTGTATGTGTCACTATACTGGAGGTTCAGAAATTTAATACACTTCCATAATACTTTGCTGTTAAATTCACAGCCTGGGCAAAATGTATAAAACTATAGTACGTCATTTACAATCTGTGCTTGGATTGCAAGTGCCTGTGCTGATATTTACTAGAGAATTGGTGTAAGCTGTTGTAAAATAAATCTGTGGGTTTTTGTTACTGTTAAATATTATACACATAGCATCAACATACAGCTGGATAAAGTACCTCATACAGTAGTTATAAACAGGAAATTAGTCAATGGTTAATAAAAACTCAAGGACAATTTTAATCCTTTAAACAACCCGTTTAATACTAAAATCAGTCACACAACTGTGGAATGGAAGTGTGGATCAGGCTACAGATACTATTATGTTACTTTACAGTATCTTAACAGAATATTCCCAGGTGTCCACATTTCCTCTTTCAAACACTAATACTGTATTGTATTATTGTTATGTTTTAACAATAATACAAATCATTTTTACCAGAAACACAATATGCACGTGTATAAACAAAACCATTTCTGAGGATCGTTCTCTCCCTGTTGCCTAGACCATGATGGACTCTAATGGTCGATTTTTTTTTTCAGTTTATTGTCCTTTTAAATGCACTGAAGTTATACAAGTATGCATGTAATAACTACATAATTGCCAGCTATTACATAATGGATAGCATTTTACTCAACCCTGGGTCATGTCACAGAAGTACTGTAAAAGCACATGATTAATGTGTTATAGTAGATGTCATACTCTGGCATGAGTCATTCATGTCCAGTTCTGTAGTTGTATCATGTTACCATTACCCTTCCCCTTAATTGTCATAACTGTTATAAGTATATTTTGAAAGCTTATGTAAATTCTTGCAAAAGGACGGTTAATGATGGTTTACTGTGCCAGTGGAAAATGTTCAGCTTATTTACATAAAGTATCCAGACTCATCACTTAATACTTGGTTAAAGTACCTTTGGCAGCAGTGACAGCTTCAAGTCTGCTTGTAAGTGATGCTACAAGTTTGCCATACCATTCTTTTGAACATTTCTTCCATTCTCCTTGGTAGAATCGTTCAAGCTCTGTTGGATTCAGGTCCAAATTCTGGCTGGGCCATACCAAGACTTTCACAGAGTTGTTCAGAACCAATTCGGCGGTATACTGTATAGCATAGGGAAATTGTGATGGTGCTTTTAGATGTCTGAATAATTTCCTGAATAAAACAATATGTATTTATATGGATGAGTTGTTTTCTGATGACAGAAGCCTGAGCAAAACAAACTTTTTCATTACTTTGAGCATGCCGCTTAAAAGCTAGCGATAAATTGTGTACACAGTCACTAATTGCATAATGTAAAAAAAAAGAAAGAAACAAGCCTATACTAAACACTGCAGTTTGTTAAGGTCAACACCTTTTGTCCATGTTCTTAAGCAATCTGTGCCTCCTGTTTACATTGGCAGCAACACAGCAAAGCTGCTGCAAGTTCATTTTCAAGGAGAGCAGTCAGTAACAGGACATAAACCGACAGTTCAAATGTTATTAAAATTTGGTTTTAGATAATCTTTCCTGATCATAGCTCATGAATCAGTGATATTAAGCACCACTGTCTGCTTGAAGTGTTGATATTTTCTTTGGACCAGGAAGACATCCGCTTTTTGGTCAAATGCATGATTTTGCATATGATCTTTAGTTAGGTAGCTAGTTTGAGTGGCTATACTGCATAGCCAGAAGACCCTGGTGAAAAGTACTGTGAGAAGTCTGTCAATCAAGTAAGGTAAGCCTCTAGCCATGGCATTTTTATACAAGAGCTTAGGACATAGTGGTAAGTCGACACCTACAGTATGAGTCACTACATTCCTTGTAGTGATTTTATATAGCTAATTTATGTGTTCGGTAGTTTACTTTGTCCTTTCATAACAAGATTTACTCTACATTGCTGTACGGA
Source organism: Clariallabes teugelsi (assembly GCA_030014215.1). NCBI lineage: Eukaryota > Metazoa > Chordata > Actinopteri > Siluriformes > Clariidae > Clariallabes > Clariallabes teugelsi. The sequence goes on from JAQMYG010000033.1 coordinate 25,456,575, forward strand.
AAAAAACTAATGTATCTGATAAAAACAATTTTTTTCCTTACAAAGTCTCAACATTACTATTTTTATAATAATTAAAAGAATTGCAAATAAGATAAAACAACATGGCATCAGCACCAAACTAAATTTGTTTTCTAAGGAGATGTATGGACAACTTTACTACCTTACTTGATCTTCAAGTCTGATCCTATCCGTTTGTGCCAATCAAGCGAGATGATTAGGAATTTTTAAGATTAGGAATTTAAGAGTGTAGAAAATAAATTCCTTTTAAATAGTTTTTAAACCTAAGCTAAATGTGCACTGCAGTTTTAAATCATCTTTGCGTTGTAGTTTCAGAACTTAAACTGACGATCGGGCAGTTAAGGAATAATTACATTCTAATGGGTATATGTTTATTTGGCAATTAATCAGAGTAAAAATCTCAACTTGCTTTTAAAAATATAACAGTTAAAGCTCCAAGAAATATTTATATATATTTAACTTTAAAGTATACACTACTGGCGGCATTCTCCACAGATAATGGTGGGCACAAATGCTGATGTGTCAGTGTGAGGATCCCAGTCGCTTCTGTGGTTATTAAAAGCATCCCTGGCTTTTACACCAGCACTGTCCATTAGCCAATCCATTCAGAATTCCCTGGTATGGAAGAAGCACATACTCTCAGCACCTACACAAACAATCATGTGACATAAGAAACCATTATGTATTATTATCTCAACAGGCTGGCCGCAGACAGATAGGGCCTCTTATAGAAATGAATTCAGTATTGAAGGTATAGGTCAGGACATCCACTATTATTTCCTGCATCATAAAATCTTGAATAAACTAAACTATGCAAATTCTAAACTTTAACATATGAATGATTAGAGTTGTTAAAGATTATACAATATTTAATTATTAGCGATTATAAAAGGTTTGGAGAATGAAATGCATTGAGTGTCTGATCTGGTTGGCGGAGGAGGAATGGTGAAATGATCATTCTCAGTATTAGTTAATGTTAAGGGATTTTAGTGATTTATTAGTGAAAGCAGTGTGAAAAGCACAGTGCCTCAAGCGCACAGTTCATTAATAATGCAAATGAGTTCCCTAATGGTACTAAATTCAAGATATGGGCTTTTTTTCACTATTTAAATCATCCATGCTTCTAAGTACAAAAAAAAAGCTCTGATAGTAATATGAGGACAGCCTGATTTTGTTTAATAGAAACTCCATGAAAATTGCAAATATTATTATAATATTAGCACCACTGGAACTTCTTACATTTGTCAAATTATTAAGAGGAAATGAGAAACAGCTGCATAGATTTACTTAAGATAAAAGTCTCTCTCTGATGCATGGGTGTACTGCAAGGGTGGTTAGGGGGGGCATTGGCAACATAGCATGAAGAATAATCATCCTTTTAGCCATCCAACATTTTTATTGTACTAATATTTGGATTATTTGGAGGCATAACATTAGATTTCTTCATAAAAAAAAAATAAAAAAAAATTATGAGCTACCATTACATAATAGTCTTGATTTTATAACACTAATGCTCTTTGTACATTTTTATTAGAATAGAGTCGCTTTGTGAAATGCATGTCATAGACTTTGTGTTAAGTTGGCAGTTTTTATGGATACTCAGGATTGTCCAGTGTTTATATCGCCACTGCTATGCGACCACTGTTTTTTTCTAATGTAAGGCCGGTTGGAAAGTAAAGGGAAGTAAAGGGTTTGTCTGTATGACCTCTAAAGGAAACAGGCTGTTGTGGCTTATGGCATTGAGCCTGAATAGAGAGAATGGCTGTAATGCTGAACTGCCAGGCGATACTGTTCCTGGGTCACCTCAGAGCTAAGCCAGCTAGAGTTTCCCACAGTTCTCTCTCACTGTTTCCAGTGCCACCTTTCTCTATGTCATCAGAACCGTGCTCATGAACACTGATCCTTGATCAACTAATGGAATCAATCTAAACTTTGATTTTTGATAATTTCGAGTTATGATTACTTGGAGTTTGACCATTTGGGCATAATGAAATTGAAGTGGTTTGACAAATATAAACAATTACTGTAGGACTTTCTGAATCTATGCTTATATTTTAGATATTTATTGAAGTCATTAAGTGTTATATTTCTAAACTTTACACCAACAGGATCCATCAAGTATTTTTTTGTTTTCAGGCATTAAACAAATTCAATTCAAATGACCAACAAAACAGATATTTACAATATTAAAAAAATCTTTAAGAGCCTAATTTTTTCTGTAGTTTAGCGATTGTTCCTCAGTCAGAGAATCACTTCATTTAGTCACTTAATGCAAATGCATTTACTACAAAAAACGTGTTCCATGAAACAAAAATTGATAATAGTAACTATCTCCTCTGAATAATTTACCGCCTTAAGGAGTTAATAATAATCAAAAGCTAGCACATCTAGCCCCACCCCACAACCCAGAGCACCCAAAGGATCCGCTGCCAACGTCATGGTTCTAGATGCCATAACACACCACGAGAGGTCTTGCAGAGTCATGCCCTTAGGGGCCAGAGCTGCCCCAGTGGCACAAGGGGAACTTATGCAGCATTGATTTAGTGGATCGGTGTACATACCTGTATAAATAGCCTAGATAATTCTGGTTGTGTTTTTCACCACTGTACCCAAATAAAAAAAGAAATCACAAATTCCCAGGCTATGCCCGTGGGCCTTGGATAGTTTGAGAACTACTGATCTAATAAAGACATATTTGGCCTTTAAACCCTGGATAGTTTCAATAAATTAAATTGTCATGTGTTACATTTTATTAAACCTTAGCATACAGTATGTGGTGTTAATGAAACCTGATTACTAAACACTTTACAATTTTGTCAAACAATTTACCTGACTGGTTAAAAAAAAAAAATCATACTGTATGAGAGAAAATAGCAACCAGAGAAATTACATTACATTTAGGCATTTGGCAGACTCCCTTATCCAGAGCAACTTAATTAAAAAAAATAATCTCATTATGCATCTGAGGGTTAGGGGCCCAACAGTATTAGTGGTTGTTGGATTTGAACCTGGGACTTTTTGAACTATAGGCCAATGCCTTAACCACTGAGCTATATACTGCACTGTAGTTTAAGAATAAAAAGCTCCCTAAAATTACAAATAATGTTTAATGACAAGGTATTGGATACAGCTTTAGAAAATGGAAGATATGCTCTCAGCATAAATCTCTTAATATTGTGTATGGCTGCCTATCTTCATGTTATTACATGATCTCACACACAATTCTACTTCTTTTTAGTTTACTTCAATGATAACTATGAGGTTGTTGGCCCAGCAAATAATGGGCAGGCACAGGCAAGACTGCAACACGATCATAGTCCAGGCTGGCATAAGGGCTGTCCAGATGGATCTAAAATGTGTTGACAGATGCTGGAACCAGACACCAGGTCTGGGGCCAGTATAAACATGTCCCCACTGTATTTCCCTCAGTATCCGGTGCTTATTTAGGTTTGTGAAGAAACTGGCCTGTTCTAATAAAGATGAATCAATGTGCCATGGCAGGCATTTGATTGAAATCAATTCCATAGTTGTGAATAAAACATGAGAATAGATGATAGAATTAATTGACTCCTACGGCTAGGATTTCTCAAACAGATGAATGACAGAATAAAGTAGCTATTTAAAAAAAAAATGTTGATGTCCTTTTTAGGATATTGTTTGGATATCACCTACTGGTAAAACAGTTGAATATTAAAATACCAATATCCAGTAAGATTAAATTACTGCTATTACAAGAGGGTTGAAAAAAATAATGAATAAATACTGCAGTGGTTCTTCCTGATCAATTTATTAATAATGCAATTTCACCATATTTTCCTGATTCTGATGCACTTAACATAATTATATATACTTTATTATACCTTACACCAAAACACACATTTATTTTAATTATCATATAATTGTGCAGACCATAAAGTTACATAATGATGGCTATAATTAATAACCACTATTTCTTTATCTACACCTAAACTTAGCCCCAGTAACCAATAAGATATCTGCTTCCCATCCTTACATAATCCTCTCCTTTTGGGGACAACACTCACACAAATGCAGGATGGTCCATGATATTATGATATCTACTTGTTCTTAGTCACTAGAGATAATAACCTACAGTACTTTCTGCATGACACTTTGAGCCTATTGCTTTTATATA
>JAQMYG010000033.1:25481320-25498077 GCA_030014215.1 Clariallabes teugelsi
TTAATGTGGGAGCACGAAGTACCTCTCATCCCTCCCCTGTGAGAGAGCTCGGCCAATCAGCTCTCTCTAGACCTCCGTCTGTGAGAGGTTACAGCATCACCCGGGAACCGAACCACCGATCTCCAGATGATAGGGCGAGCGCTTTACCACTGCGCCACTCGGAGGCCCCTTACGATACATGTTTTACCTGGAAATGTTTTAAAATTGTGTAATGTCTGTAATTAAATCTCGGATGACTGTTGTGAGTTTAAGGTTCACATTTCTAGAATATTCCATAGGAGGACGGGTTCCCTCTCACCCCTCGGTGGCTACATCTGGATTTCAGTACAGCTGTTTTCTGACACTGTCTATTGTTTAAAGCGCTATACAAATCGAAATGAATTGCAAGTTATTTATATGTGGGAATTTAGTAATAAACACCAAAACAAAGGCAGCTCTCAAGACCACCCTAAAGTGACTCTGTGACTAAGAGCATGTGAGCAGGATGAGTAACTGGTCGGTCCTGCCAGGCGCTGACCCGAATGAGCGTTCGAGGCACAGGACACCGAGGGGAAAAGTACTGGGACATGTCAGTACATGCAGTGAATACGTCTTTACAAATTTTACCATATCAATATCATGTAGCAAAAAGTAGGGTGTAGGGAGAATGTCTCTAGTGGACATCTGGTCAACAAATGGTGTTTGATGGAGCTAGTGAGTCGGCGTGCTGGCAGAGAATGTAGGGCAGTGACTCATAGCCAGCTGGACTGGCAACTGAGACTCACTCTGTGTCTATGGTAAGCATGCAGTAGTCAGTAGAGCTGGGCACAGTGGACTAATGCGCTAAACTTAGATCATGTAACGTGATCTAGAAAGCAGAGGAGGATGATGGGTCGTTAGAGACCTTTCTGGTGGAATGGAGGCAAAGTGAGGGATGGACCACAACAGGAAGTCTGGTTACGGATTATGAACCATTATCATTTGTATCGATGTGATGCAGCATTGTTGTTGATGTGCAGCATTTAAAGTTCCATCTAAAAAAAAAAAAAAAAAAACAGATATAACCATACACCAGAGGTTTACACTTTTTGCACCCAGGTGTATTTTTTTAAACTGTAAAATATATTCATGAACAATTATTGAACATTATTTTAATGTGTTATGTTGAAATATTATAAAATGTTTTCTATTTCGGAACACATTAGAGTCAGGTTGATATTGTTCAGAGGTGATTTTGAGTTGGCGTGCTTGAGGTTTGGATTTTAAATAGCGACTTAAATATTCTAATAACTCTAACTATTCTTTTAAGGCAAGCTGAATTAAATATGACTTTGCTTCTAATCCAACAGATGTGTCATACATATAACGTTACCCATGTTTTACAAAGATGTATTTGTACTGTACTGGCGAACTGATTTGGTAGTTGGATTACTTTTAAACGTCTTAAGTGTTGAAAAGGGTTTGTTTAGCTTTATCTTAAATATGTATTGCTGGTGAAGGATGGCTTTATTTGCTATGACCATAATTCAGTTTCATTGTTCTTACAGTCTGCTGAGCCAACCCAAACAGGGTCTACAAATGGACCGATTACGCCAATACTGCCCCATTGGACACCTCCCAAAGGTTAGTCTGGGGCTTTCAATGGTAGCAAAACACTACCCATTATAAGACATTGCTCATTCTTAGTATACTGTACCATATATATAGCGCATGACGATCCAACAAAATTGGATATTACAGATTATATATATGTGTGTGTGTGTCTGCTGTAGGTCACCAGTCATGCCCAGTATTCACCCCTGTAGAAAGCGGCATGTCAGAGTGTCAGTCAGAGCGGAATATATTGTCGTTTGAAGTGCCGTACTCCGAGGGAGCGACGGCGCATCGGAAAGGCCGTGACTGCCTTGACTGCCAGAGGATCTGGAAAGGAGACAAGGACTTACCGGTAAGTGTTTGTCTTCAGCTTTGGTTCTCCACCATTCTCCATAATCGCACACAAAGCTTCCGTGGGTCACAGAATCTTTCCCACATCATCTGTCATCATTGCTTAAATATAGATATATAGATAAAATGTAGAATAAACATACTGAATGTTAATTATAGTTTACTGTCTCATTCAGACGTTTCAGATTGCGAATCCCAAGCAGGGGCTGACCAGGGTGCAAGACCTGTCCTCAGAAGACATCAAGAAGATCAGCTATATCAGTCTAATAGAGCTAACCACATTTTATGATGCCCTGGGCATCGAGCTGAAGAGGAACCGAGTAGTTCGGAGCAAGGTGCGAGGTGAGTAAGGCTCAGATTTTTTTCGCATGTAATATTTCATCACCTATTCTGCAGATATGTTTTGATTGGTGTGATCACTGACGCCTTCTCTCTGCAGAAACTGGCATATTTGGAGTTCCCCTGGCTACACTGTTGGAAAATGACCAAAAGAAATTTCCTGGCTCTAAAGTTCCTCTTGTTTTCAAAAAGGTGCGTAGCTTATCTCTTGGAGTTGGACTTGTTTTTGCTGGGCTGTGGAGCAAGGGTTTGGAGCACAGTGCTGCTTCTTTTGGTTCATCCTAATGTGGAAACTTCCACACAGCGATTCTTTGCACTGGACGTCCTGGAAAGTCGTTAATCAGCGCTTTGTCGGGTCAAGTCTCAGGTCCCTCCCTCCTTCCCAGCTCTAGCCACAGCTTGATATCTTTTATTATCCTAACTCGCATGGCCTTTCTTCTCATTTTTAGCAAGTACTTTCCAAAAAGACTATCACCTCTCGGCTTTGTTTCTACAGTTTCCCATGAGCTTAGGGCAGCTGCTAAGATCTGTTTCTTCTTGTCTGTTTTAGCCTGGAAGGTTCGAGACAGTGTTGTAGTAAAAGAGTCGCATTACACACTGCAAACACTTCAGAGTCCTGTATCTTTCCACTGCATGTGACATCATGCTGTATCATCACTGCTGTTTTAAGGAGTAACTAGGGAACTGACTGAATCAGTGTTATTATTTTGTCTGTGCTTCATTTTAACCATTCATTTTCATTTATACTGCTAGACTGCCCTAATGCATTTTTAAAATACTTAACATACTTAACATAATATATAAAGTATGTCATCTTTAATGTACTGCTTTGTATCTATATTTGCTAACTAGCTACATTGTGGACATTATCTTCTTGGCAGGAAGTATTGCTAACATTAGGAGAGTTAGCTGATATTAATTTCCCTCCTTCAAACCACTTCGGGAACCATTACGTACCTAGATATGAAGAGCTAGTAGGATTCGAAGTTTGAGATAAATATTAGGAGAAATTGATGTTTTTAAATGACATCAGCACTCATAGGAGGTTACATAAGGCTGTTTTTAAGGTCTGTTGAAATACCTATTCTTGAGTTACATTTAAGTTATGTCGTTAAGCTAGAAATTTGGTAGCATATTTGCAAATGTTTAACCATCTGACACTTGAGGATTGATGGATCTGGATCATGATCTGTTCAACTGCTTAATAGCTGTAGCTGTGCCATCAGATTTATATGCTTTGTTATATGCAGATTTATATGCAAATTGTTGGGAAAACAAACATAAAAAAATAAAATACCTTTATTTAAAACTTATGCACAAGTAATGCCGTGCAAGTGAAACATGTAGTCCTAGATTTCTAAATTATGAACAATAAATGACCCCGGGTCATATACCAGTGTAATAAAGGGGAAAAAATGGACATGTAATACTTTTTTATTATTATTATTATTATTATTTTGGATTTTTTCCAGATTTTCTCCCTAATTTAGTCGTGTCCAATTCCTCCCCATCACTAGGGGGCTCCCACATTAAGGCTATTACTACCACTCAGTCGGGAGGGCCGAAAACGTGACGCCAGCCGACCGCATCTTTTCGAACTCCTCGCTCACGCACCGTCGGGGGCGGAGTAACACACTCGGAGGACAGCGCTATCCGCTCCTTCCGCATGCGCAAGCTCACAGACGCCCCTGATTGGCTGTAGAGCCGTGATTAATATGCGAGCACTAAGTACCTCTCATCCCTCCCCTCTGAGAGAGCTCGGCCAATCAGCTCTCTCTAGACCTCCGGCCTTGAAAGGTTACAGCATCACCCGGGGATTGAACCAGCGATCTCCAGATGATAGGGAGAGCACTTTACCACTGCGCCACTCGGAGGCCCGCCGTGTAATACTTAATCAGTAAAAAGTGCAATAATTACACCACTAGGTAGGTTTACATGGACCCTAATATTTTACTAATAATCAGAATAATAGCCGAGTTGGAACCGACTAAATCTGCATCACGTAAAGACCTCATCAGACCTCATCAGTCTGATCAGATCCGGCCAAATCGAAATGAATTTTCAATCGTAATGATGGGATGGCGTGGACCTTTTGACAGTTTGTTCAATAGGTGAATAAAAGCTGCGTACTGGCTGAGAAAGGAGCACTGATTGGTTTACTTTAAATGCTTCACAGCGGACAGAACCTCTTTGCCAGAAAAAAGTTATATTCTGTTTAAATGTTCGGGTCGTGTACAGTACACCCACATATTATCAGATTAGCATCCATGTAAATTGTTAAGCCGTAATCAGAATGATGGTCCACGTGAATGTTGCTACTGATATGATTGCATGGTATTGGTTGTCTGGGACTCGGTTACCTTCTTTGGGCATCAGTGTATTAGGCTGCATTCTGGAGATTAAGCCAAATCCCTGTGTGACTTTATTTACAGAAGAGAATCCTCCTGATGGTGTAATTAGCCTAAAGGCTAGCGTTAATCTGTGTAAAAAAAACAAACAAAAATAAATAAAAAAAACAGTATGCAACAGAGACTTTTACTAAATTTTGCTTTTTGTCTGTTTTTAGATAGAGTGTGGGAGGGAAGGAGTTCAATAGTCCACCACATGCTGAGAATTGAATGTTCTGTACAGATTCCTCGCGGCTTGAGAGCAACCTGATCCAGTTTAAAGGGGAATTAACTAGAACATCCCATTACAATGATGGAGCGTTAAGGAATATTAAAACAGAAGAGTATACGTGTAAATAGAAAAGCGTGGTATGTTCGTAGTGCTGTGATATTCTTCAAAATGTCTGTTTATTCGTGTGATCAGCTCTATTCTGCTTTGCGACAATGACAGTTGTGAAAATAAAAACCATCATTCGTGCATGCACTGATTGGAGTACGGTTGAGCAGGTACTTAAATAATAAGAGAACACTTTTATCAGATCATAAGGCATGTATAACCTTCACAGCAGAGGAGAGTTTTTATATATGTATATATATAATCTCAAGCAGCTGTATTTACATTAATTGCTACGTCGGATATCCAGCACTACAGGGTGACTTTCTGTTCTGTTCAGATTGTTTGCTGAGGATAAGAAAGAGGAGAAGAAAGCTTCTCCGTTCATGTTTATGTTGTAAGCTCCACTATTTGAGCAAGACTCTTGCCATGTGATTGGCTTATCAGCGAGAGATAAAGCAGCGTCTATCTGTTCTTAAAAGGAGCGGAATGCCGAAAAAGCGCTCGCCGTATGCTGCGTTAGTTCTAAACAATGTGAAGGGTGTATCGGAGAGCTTGAGAGAGACGAACTGAAACATGCTGGAATAAGCAAGATGCCATGCTTTTAGCTTATTGAATGAACAAGAAGCCATATTGAGCTCTGAAAGCGTATCATGAGCATGACGGTTCTGTGTATCTGTGTTTACAGCTGCTGTCGAAGTTGGAGCAGACAGGGCTGCAGACGGAAGGAATACTCAGAGTGCCTGGCTCCGCCTCCAGAGTAAAGGTAAAGCATCATAACCCCAAAAACTGTCTAGAATTGAATCAGTAATCCAACCGATGAGTGAGTGATTGATTGGTAATGATGTCATTTTATTGGTTTCGATGTCATTTTATATCCAAAAGTTTTAAATCCATCTCTGTCACCATCTTACATCTGATTTTGATCCATGCATAACGTGCCATGAACGGAAAATGCCCGATGACGCGCGCACGCACACACACGGTTAGGATTTTAAAACCCTATGTAGCCACTCCTTCTGTCTCTTCAGTTTCACTCCCTCTAATCGCTACACGCACATTCTTTGTGCCCATGTTGATCTTTCCAAGTGTAATTGCTCAGAACTAATGTAAGCTAGCAGCACTTGTGCGCTTGTTGATTGATTGAAATCTCTTAAGAGGTTGTGAAGCTTTGCGTCTTGTTCAGGTGGTTTAATCCAGTCCAGATCTAGAAGAAATTACCCAATTAAAAGACAGCTCGTCATTAAGATAGAAGTAATGCACCTCATTCCAGAAAAGCTGTGTGTGTGTGTGTGTGTGTGTGTGTGTGTGTGTGTGTGTGTGTGTGACTGCTACATTATCCACAGGCAGACTTTGTTTGTAGAGTCAGCCGTGGTACAATGTGCTCTCCAGCAGACTATATCAGGCAGTTTGGAGCCAAGCTTGTCTTGGTAAACAATCCTTCAACAATCGTCTAGGTCAAAGACATACTAGTTACCAGTCAAATAAACATCAATTCACAGGATTATATTGATGATTTATTACTTTCCTGTGTTTGAAATATGGCTTAAATAGAAATCACCGTTCCAGATCATCCTGCTTTGAGCCTGTTGAAGGAATTAACTTTGCATGGCACCGTTGCAGACCAGCTGGTTTTACTTCATTTCTGCTGACATACATGCACCACATATGCTCCAGGCTAGGGTACTGTACACATGGAGCTATGTATCCATGACAATTTGTGCGTAGGATGGAATTTCAAGCTTAGAGGCATGAAAATGCTTTCAGTTTAAACCGCGGTTATTGATACTGTATGTTCGTGTATTTTCACTTTAGTTAATGGTTTTGTGCATTATCCTCTACCTGCTGATGGTGGTGCCACTGGGATTTAGCTCACGCTTCAGCTGTGCCTAAAGAGTCTGTCTGGCTCTCTTGTCTCCTTATCTGTAGACTTGGCACAAACAGAACAGGTTCTAATCTAATGCCAGCATCAATACCACCATGCTTGTCATCTCGTACTGTACGTCACTAACTTGCTGAGTCCAGTCTGCACTAAAAAATGTCGGTCATTTGAGCCCTGCATTCGCTTATGGTGTTTGGCTGCAGTACCTTTACGTTGGATTATTATTAATATAATTTAGAACTTTGCTGAAACAAGAAACATTTCAACAGGAAGGTATCATGTTTCAGGCTTGAGTTTGCCTTTAATATTTGTTAAGGATGTTTTGGGGTTTGGATTCATGACTATGACTGATATCAAATAAAAGAAAATTGAAAAATGACGTTTCCATCACAAATCCACAGCATTTGCGCCAGGAGCTGGAGGCGAGGTTTTACGACGACAGTTTTGACTGGGAGCAGGTGAGACAAAACGACGCAGCCGGTCTGCTGAAGATGTTCATCAGAGAGCTGCCGTACCCTCTGGTCACGCTGCAGCACTTACCCGCCTTCACCGCCGCACAAAGTGAGCACCTGAAAAACAACCAGTATTCAAAATGATGCCCTCAATTCACAGTTTATCTGACACTAATTTTAGTGGGAATTGTTGCATGAAAAACTGTTATGCATGGTTTATCTCACTACAAATATTTTTGTCACCAAAAAAAAAAAAAAACCAACAGTAACTTTTCCTAGCACTGAGTATGCTGAGATTAACAGCATTGTCTCTGGTGTGTCAGATATCACGTCCTACAAACACCAACTGCAGGCTCTGCACCTCCTCATCCTGCTTCTGCCCGAGGCTAACAGAGACACGCTGAAGGTAAGAAGTTCATCTGCTTTTCGAAGCACTGCTTATACTGTTTCCAATAACAACATGCGCCTAAATTGTTAATTAATGAATGAGCATTATGTTGTGGTGTTTAACCGCTGAGTATCGCATTTAAATGTTGGCAAACTTCCATGAAGCAAAAGATAATAAGCCTAAACAAAGCAGGTTGACTTGTTAGATGATTCAAACTCTTGTCATGATGTGCTTTGCATTGGAGAATACTTACTGAATGATGAAAAGGGTGGCACAGCCTCGGAATGGTGCTCGCCCTATCGTCCGGAGATTGTGAGTTCGATTCCCGGGTGATGCTGTAACCTCTCGCAGCCGGAGGTCTAGAGAGAGCTGATTGGCCGAGGGGAGGGATGAGAGGTACTTAGTGCTCCCACATTAATCACGGCTCTATGGATAGCGCTGTACTCCGAGTGTGTTACTCCGCCCCCAACGGTGTGTGAGTGAGCAGTTCGAAAAGATCCGGTTGACTGGTAGTCTTTGGCCCTCACGACTGAATGGTAGTAGTAGCCTGAATGTGGGAGCCCCCTAGTGGCGGGGAGGAATTGGACACGACTAAATTAGGTAGAAAATCGGGGGGTGGCACCACAGGCCATAAATATGAACTTAAAGCTTCAGCATATTTATGAAGTATTTATTTGTTTTTAAAATCTGTTTATTATGATTGGCATTCAAGTCAAACCAGGATTTCTTTTTTTTATAAGCCAAATGTCTAAATGCTTGCGGTGAAATCAAATCTTAGAAAAACAACAACTGTAGAACTCATAACTATGTTGTATAGTCAAATTACGTGTATTTTCATGCACAATGTAAAGAGGACTCAAGGGACTGGGACTTAACAGCTTTGTAGCCACTTGAAAACCGCTTATCAGTGAGGCTAATCAGAAAAATGGCATCAATGACTTTAATTTGCTACGGAGCAAAAAGCATGGACTGTGAAGCATTAAGAAAAGGTCATGTGGTTTGATGAGTCCAGAATTACATTGTTCCAGAGTGATCGGCACATCAGGGTAAGAAGTGAGGCGGATGAAGTGATGCCCCATTCTACCTGGAGTGTTATGATTTGGGATTGCGTCAGTTGGTCAGGTCAAGGTTCAGCAACAATATGCGCCCAAAAAGTGAGATCAGCTGACGACCTGAATGTACTGATTTACATTTTTCCCCCCATTAATCTATTTATTTATTTATTTATGTAGGGTATATTCCAAGATGATGATGCCAGGATTCATTGTAAAAGACTGGGTTAGGGAGCATGATTTTCACACATAGATTGGCCACCACAGAGTCCAGACCTTAACCATATTGAGAATCTTTGGGATATGCTGGAGAAGACTTTACACAGCATTCTGACTCTCCCATCATCATTACAATACAAGATCTAGGAGAAATTGAACGCAACTCTGGATGGAAACAAATGTTGTGACCTAAACTTGTCGAAACAATGCCTCTGTAAAAGTATGCTGTAACCAAAGCAAAAAACGGTGCGACAAAAATAGTGTGTGAATTTATTTATTCATTATGTACTGTATATGTTTGTGTTCAGGAATGAATGTAAGGAGCCTTATCGCTAATTAAGTCACAGGATCGTGTTTTGGGTCAGGACCTCCATCTGGTATTTCTGATTACGTTCCGTGGCTTTGGTATAAAACAATGGCGCATTTCTTTTCAGTTTGCTTTGACTTCAAGTCTGGGATAGACCACAAGAAAGCTTGTTTAGGTTGGCTGTGCCTGCTGGATTTGCCCATTTAATGATAGTCACTTTGTTGAACCTTCAGGAGTAGAGTAATTACAGGAAGACTGTGTGTGTGTGTGATGGTGTGTACACGTGTACACATGTTTTCATTCCTAGGCATTTGAATGAGCTTCCAGTTGAAAAACTGGTCAGTCAAGTCTCCTGTGAGGTCCCATTGCTTTCTTTTTCTTTGCTAGAAAGATTTCCATTCACAAAGAAACAAAACAATCCTAAATATTAAAAGCTGTAATTTATAGGTACATTCAGAGATAGATATATACTGTATAATTATTACTTTAAAAGTTTACATTGTTTAGCATTCTCTAGAAGCCGCCGTGCTGTTTGGAGAATCAAAGCCGGGTCATTACTGATATCAGCACTCCTCCTAATGCTGAGCAACTGAACAGGAAAGATCTCATTAATATAGTTTGTCTTATGGGAACGCAAATTAATGAAAAGTTATTTAAAGACGCTTTTGTGCTTGTATGACAACACAATGCATAAACACTGTGCTATTTAAATTCCTTATTATTAGCTGTACAGTGACTGGTGTTGGGTGTGTTCTGTAATTGTTACGTTTATTTGAATAGTGATAGATCACCTGGCGTGACCATGTGCATGAACGCCATCAGTTGTAAAAGAGAATCGGTGTGTCTTGATCTCTTGCCTGGCTGTGAATACAGTGGCACGATTTCATCCCATTCCTGTGAACTCGTGCCAATGCCAAGCGTTACGGTGTGGAGAAGCCATAAAGAAGCGTACCACTCAGACTGTTGCATGCCCAGAGTGAAGCATGGGGGTGGATCCGTTATGGTTTGGGCTGCAATATTATGGCATTCCCTAGGCCCAATACTTGTGCTAGATGGGCGCGTCAATGCCAAGGACTACAGAACCATTCTGGAGGACCATGTGCACCCAAAGGTTCAAACATTGTATCCTGAAGGTGGTGCCGTGTATCAGGATGATAATGCACCAATACACACAGCAGGACTGGTGACAGAGTGGTTTGATGAACATGATGGTGAAGTTGACCATCTCCCATGGCCTGCACAGTCACCAGATCTAAATATTATTGAGCCACTTTGAGTTGTTTTGGAGGAGCAAGTCAGGAAACGTTTTCCTCCACCAGCATCACGTAGTGACCCGGCCACTATTCTGCAAGAAGAATGGCTCAAAATCCCTCTGACCGCTGTGCAGGACTTGTATCTGTCATTCTCAAGATGAATTGATGCCATATTGGCTGCAAAAGGAGGCTCTACACCATACTAATGAATTATTGTGGTCTAAAACCAGGTGTTTCAGTTCCATTGTCCAACCCCTGTATATATCTTAGAACTTAAAGAACTATAAATCTTAAACTGCTGTAAATCCCATAAATGATAAATAACATTTCTGTCATGCCAATAACATGGCTACATGTATTATTATTTTTATTTTTTGTCTTATTACTTTGATGAGAGAGAAAAGGAATGTCTATTTATAGTTTCTACAACCTAATTAATTTGACATAAAATGAATTAATACTATGAGCAAAGTAATATGCTGTGTTGTTATTTCAAGCACATTCCTGTGGTATAAGAGGAATGAAGCACAGCTGGATGTGCTGCTGTAGGAAAATGAGCTTCAGGGTGATAACAGTAACTCCATCACATCACCCTGACAGTTTAACTATATATACCACTCTATATGTGATTGTTGAACTAAAATAGCACATCTTTACATAATGAACACGGTATACTTGACTTTTTTCTCTATTTTTGATCCGTGTTATTTTTGTGTTTTATTCCTAGGCTCTGTTGGAGTTTCTAAGGAAAGTGGTAGCATTTGAGGAAAAGAACCGCATGAGTCTGTGGAACGTCTCCATGATCGTGGCACCGAATCTGTTCACGTTTAGGGGAAAGAAGGCCAAGCAGGAGGAAATGCAGGCAGCGGCAGGTGCAGCTCATCTGGTCCGCCTTCTTATCATTCATCAGGACCTTCTGTGGACGGTGAGGCTGACGGCAGAGTTAAGCATAGCCATCAAGAGTCAGCTAATAAAATGTAACTGGGATAAAAATGTTTGATTATTTTAAGGATCAGGATTTTTATTTCTTTTATTTATATATATATATTTATTTTAGCATGACCTCATTGCCATTCATAAACAAAAATCCTCTTTAGTTATTTCAGATAAATGAGGTTTTGGTCCCCAAATCCTTCTTAGCTTCAAGCGTTAAGTCCGGGAAACAGATTTTCCCAGTCACATGCCACATGCGGCCTGACACAGATACGTTTCCTTTTGTTTCAGGTGCCCTGTTTCATCATCTCTCATGTGCGGAAAATGAACGAGGCCTCCGTGAGCAAGAAGACTCCCAGCTCAGAGAGGACAAAGAGGAAGCTCCTGAGGAGACGCAATACTGACCGAGATAAAGAAAGAAGCGAGGTAGGCTTTAAGCTCATCCATGGCATCTGTGTGTAACCACATATAGAATCCTGTGATTATTAGAACGGTTATTGAGAGTCTTTAATCCTCTAAATTCAGGTAACTGACCTTCGTGAAGGGGTCATCAGGGTCCAGGCACCACTACATGCCAAGATCTCCATGGCGATCCAGCTAGACAGTAAGACGAAGGCTCGGGACGTGATGGCACGATTCGATTTCGAGAATGGGTGTGTGAGCAGCGGTTCATTATTGTACTACACACAGAGGAATGCAGTTGAGCAGATGTCTGAATTCTTACTTTGTCCATTTTAGGCAAGCGTCTCGAAACAGCAGCAGAAAACAGAAGCATTTTTTGTTTGAGGTTGGAGGAAATATAGGTAAGTCAATGATCCAAGAAAAAACTTTGATCAGAAAATAATTTGCATGTGCAGAACTAATATTTTACACAACTAAAGGCTTATAATTTTGGGTATAAAAATAGAGTTAAAATGAATATATATTTTTATAAAATGGACATTTTTGGTTCTAAAAAGCTGTGTTTGAAGCCACCATGAAATCTTCAAAGTACACACATTCTTTCATTTTAAACCACAACCACCTTTTGTTCTGCATAATTGGATACTTTCATTCCTTTGATGACGTCCTATTTGTTCTGAAATCTTATCACTTTCTGTGATGAAATACGTCAAGACTTCAGTGTTTCGGTGATACATTTCTGTAACACTATATCATCTCATGGAATTTTATCCTTAAAAGATGAATATTTTTTATTTCCAGGGGAGCGTTGCCTCGATCCGGACACGCACCTGCTAGAGGTGTACCGCGTGAATCCTCATTGTGAATGGGTCCTGAAGTCCAGAACAACCTGAGTATCTTTAGGCTACACCAAGACATCGACTGAAGACGCTACCGCAGGGTCTCCTTTGTGCTCATTTCGGGATGTGGATCATGAAAACAGGAGACTTGAGGAGCTGCCCTTTCTTTCCAAAACATTAAAAAAAAAAAAAAAAAAGTTTTCAACAATGGAGCTGAGACAACCTTGTTTGCCCCTTTTTTAGATATTTAGAAGGGGTTTGATTTGTCCTTCAAGCCTTAATGTGGAAAACTGGATTTGAGACAGGTGCTCTCCAGAAAGAAGGCATGACTTTTTTTTTTTTTTTTTTTGCGGTTTGCGTCACAACTGATGAACAATGCAATGCTGGCCATTGAGATTGTTAGATGGCAGATACGTGGGCGCTTATCTTACTGATTTCAGGCCACCGTTGAAGCATGTTTTCCCAATGTCTACAAGGCCTCATGTGTAAAAAAAAAAACAAAAGCATGTACATACAATATTTATACCACTAATTTATCCAGGTATCTTGAGATTTTACCATGTAAACCGAAGCTGGGTTTGTATTACTTGCATTCACTGACTGCATGCTTGCGATTAAGCCATCTGAACCTTCAGAACTTTATGATTAGGTTCGATATGCATACCGATCATATAGTTATCATTATTTTACCAAGTGAACTTTAAATGCCAATTCAAAGTAGCTGTGCTGCATGAGGCCCTGACAGGCTCTAGTGACTGTAGGCTGCCTGTTTTAAGCACTACAATATGAAAACTTGTTGCACAGTAATCCGTGGACTGTGAATTTACATTGCAAATGAGACTCCAGATTGTTCGGCAACTAAACGGATGTAGAACGTAATGACGATGCGGTGGAACAGGCTCTTCGTGGAGAGTTGGGTTTCTGTGCTGGAGCGGTGGATTGCTTGAACGAGCTGATAAAGACTGGTATCACGTTTCGCTCCAGGTTTCCACACTAACCTAATTCCAGTGCTTGTTTAGAGTTCGGTCCAAAGTTCTCCTCAATCTGCATCCAGTAGGCCAGCCGAACATCTCGCCTCTGCTCAATGCCAATACTATGATCACTGTTACTCTTAACACTAAGTATTGTAAGTAAAGATGAATTCATCATTACTCTAGTAATTAATTTTTGTTTAGTTTTTTTTGTACAAAGACTTTGTTTTGTAAACTGCAATGTATTCGACTGTGTTCATATTTTTATTTCGTTTTTGTATTAACATGATTTGACATTGTCAACTCTGACTTGTGTGTTTTCTTTTTTTTTTTTTTTACTCCAGTATTAACTATTGACAGGAATTTATCCTGTACTGAGAAAAGAGCAAAAATTCACTCAAGTTTTTGATTTGCATCCATGAACATGTTACAGTTTTGGATATTTTATAGACACTGCTCCAGTTACGTAGCTTTCCTAAATGTTTTGTGCTGTTTAATGCACAATAATCCAGAACTTGAGGTATGTTGTACTAAAGGCAAGTAAAACTGAGTGTTTAGTTACTTAAACCACAAATTCTTATTTCTAAATTGTCGTCCCTTATCTACGTTGTTTCCAACCTGATGTGAACTAACATCATATTCTAAACTATTTATTTCGTTCTATCACAACAGCTTAACTGCCAACATTTTTAACAATTAACTGCTAACATTTTTAACAATGACCAACACATCATGTTGTTTTAATTTCTTTTAGTTACATTTAATACTAAAAGAAAATCTATTTAGCATTTAATCATTATTTTCATTATAGCAGTTATAGACAGTCATTCCCTTACTAGTCTACTTTTTTCTTTTTTTTTTTGGAATGTAACAAATCAAAAAAAGCCTGCTTACTGAGAAACCACATAGCCTTCCATCCTCTGAATGGTACCTTTTAATTTTGAACCAATGAATTGGCGTTAAGAATTTAACCAACTAATGATAACATTTGTGGTAGTGCATTGGTAGCTTAAGGGGTAAGGCTCTCGGGTACGGGTGAGAAAGTCAACAAGTTGCAGTTGCAGCTGTTGCATCCTTCCTTCTCTCTCTGCTCCAGGAGTGCTGCATCATGGCAGACCGTGTGCTCTGACCACAGCCTTTAACCAAGCTGAGATATTCGAAGAATTAAGAATTTCACTGTGTCAATGTATGAATAAAGGCTTGGCTTAACTTAACATGTTTTGCATAATGTTTCTCTGTAGCTCTGTCACGTGTACAGTACAACTGATATTTCAAGCAGTGTGCAATACTGTAAATACTGGACACTGCATTTTTAGCAGCCTCGTAAAGTCATTAATATAAACCTGTGGTTTTACCATTTGGCCCAATCTATATCATTCATTATTAAATCAAAACCTTTAATTCAGCAGGGCTGTGGTCTGAGTTGATTTTAAATAATCACATTCTGAGAATCCTTATAAGAGTTTAGGGAAAGGCAAAAAAAAAAACTTTGACGGGTTTTTAAACACTGTACTTAAGCTTCATTTGTCGACACATCAGCAGGTTAGAGAGAAGGAGCTACTTTACAAGCCTAATTAACAGCATTTTTGAAAGCTCGTGCTCACTTCACTGACAGGAAAGAGCAGCTGTACAGGAAGTCTAGACCACCAGCATTAATTCTTACTGAAAGGAAGATTTTTTAAAAATGTAATAGGAAGGGAGAGAGAACTACGAGTTACGCAGGACGGCCTTCTTCGTCACTTTAATTCTTAAAATAAACTTTGATTGAAGTGTGCTTTATGAAAAAGAATGAAATGAACAGAAAGAGGGATTAATGTTCGGATTGTTTTTTGCGTTTTATTAAGAAACATGAGCAAGATTTTCCAAATCTTTAGCATTTAGCATTACTATTAACAAAACATAATTTCAAAACGTGGTGTATTTAAAATAATTGGAATTAATTGCTTTTACACACAAGTGGTCCACAGTGAGTGAAAGCACGGTCGAGTGGTTCAGGCAGCTGTAGCAGCGGGGCAGGAGTGTGGAGAGACACCGGGCCGAGTGAAGGCCGAGCTGAACTCCAACACCTCTACGATATGACCTTTGGAGAGGCGCAGGTTCCTCATACAGCCCCGGAAAGATGTTCTGGCAGTCAGACAACTCTGCTTCACGTTATCTGAAGATAAGATGTGAGGAGAAGAAGTATTAATGATTTCAATTCCCACTTTTACTAAACCGTAATGTTGATTTTTGGACACCTTGCTTGTCCTGTGAAACGCGAGATCAACAGTGTGATATCGTATCTGTCAGGACAAAACCAAATCACGCTTCTGTTAAAGATAAGAAGCGATACAAGCTAGTAGAAAGCGGACATACCCGGATATCCTCCAATGTAGATAGGGTTCTTGGTCTCGGCCGAGGTAGAGGAAGAATGTGGGTTCTCTGCACTTACGGTCGCCCCGTCTACAGTCAGACTCAGGCTGTGCTTCAGCTTCTTGGCCACCAGAGTGTGCCAGCGGCCGTCACACAGTAACGACCTGCTCCTGGACACGGCCGAGATGCGCCCGGCACCGTTATTCACATTGAACACAACCTGCACGCAGAACGCACACACGTCAACATTACTGAGCGGTACAAACATACAGACACTACATACAGTTGTTTTTAGCGTAGACAGAAAGCTGGGGTCCTGACGTGTTCCTCACCTGTCCGTTGAGAAGCTCCAGCCCGATAGCGTCCACTCTGGCGCTGCTCACTCCGAGCAGAACGCCATCCAGCGCCGTGGAACGAAATTCCAAGGTCACGGTCACATCAGAGCCCACATAATAACCCTCTTTCACTGAAGCACAGAAAGAAACCAAGACACCAAGTTTGAGTGTTCCTCATCAGCGCTGAGAAAAGTCTCTTCATTTTTAATTAAACAGCACGATCGAGTAAAACAGCTGTGGTACAATCCAGGGTTTGACATTAACTTTTTTGCTCACTGGCCAATGTGGCTAGTGGATTTCCGGAGTGGATTTCCTTTTTACTAGCCACAATTTTCTTACCAGAAAATCGCAGTTTTTTCTTCACCATGATAGGTTAATGTTTGTTATAT
>JAQMYG010000033.1:25508043-25529705 GCA_030014215.1 Clariallabes teugelsi
CATCATGCTGCTGTATTTGTATTTGCATATGAAGATATATAATCTTTAAAATTATATATATATATTATATATATATCATTTTTTTCCTACTCACACACACTTCACTATATTTTCGAATGGTGGTGTGTTACATAACCACAGTGGTGTGTAGTCTTCGAAATTTAAACTATTACTGCTGACTATTATATATTATTGCAAGATTTTACTTTCTCTGCAAAATGTTCAAGCATGTAGCAGGTGTTCGGAATCAGAAATGGGAGATGTTTCCAATAGGGACGATAACTGCATGTTTACAGTTTAGAGAGAGAGAGAGAGAGAGAGATTTACTATATAGTAAAGGCTACAGTGACCTTATACAGCTTAAGTAAGCTTAAGGGAAGGTAAGTAAATTT
The DNA here is from genome assembly GCA_030014215.1 of Clariallabes teugelsi. Classification (NCBI taxonomy): domain Eukaryota; kingdom Metazoa; phylum Chordata; class Actinopteri; order Siluriformes; family Clariidae; genus Clariallabes; species Clariallabes teugelsi. The sequence goes on from JAQMYG010000033.1 coordinate 25,508,436, forward strand.
GAAGGTAAGTTCTTTTGTATTTTTTCCTTAAGTAGAAATATAAATGGAGGACTTCTACTTTTACTTGACTAATATTGTACCCGGGATATCTCTATGTTTACTAAAGTACAGGATTTGTGTGCTTTGGTCACCACTGTGTATTTGGACTAATAAGCTAGCATTGTACTAATAGACGCATTAGTAAACAAAAGGAACATATGCAGCACTAGTCAAAGAGGCAGGCCGTGACAACGTGGATATGTTTAAAGTGTGTATGTGAGTGTGTGTGCGTGCTCGTGTGCGTGTGTGGAAGAGACTCACCACTGGGCAAGCTCTCCAGGTTGATAAGAGCCTCAGGCAGACGCTGGGAGAAGTTCTGCATACTTACTCTGACTCCACTGAGTTTGCTATTTACAGCACTGATATTCAACACTAGTTCTGGGAAATGAAACAAAATTGAACAAGATATAACCAGGATCAATGGATTCATCTCAATTTCTATATAGACAATTATATATTTCTATATAGACATTTATATATTTCTATATAGACATTTATATACTTGTGTGCAAGACCACTTACCTTCAGTGTAGTTATTCAGATCTGCACTTTCATTTAGGAGCTTTAAGCTTCTCTGTACAGCCTGTTTGCCCAGTTCAGTTAAAGAACCATTTGATTGTAGAGTCTTTTAGGAAAAGGGTTAAAAAAAAAAAAAAAAAGAGTCAAATCATAAATCATAAATTAAAAAAATGGCATTGCATCCTTTTTATTAACAACCAAGATTTAATCCACCATGTTTAAGATTTATTCTACAACAGGTCTGTTTGTTTGACTCACCAGGTTAAGGGCATGACTAGCATTCTGACTGACCGAGAGTGCCATATCTTCAGCCTGCTGGATGTTGGCACAGACATCTGAGACTCCCTGAGAAGCCGTGGTGGCATTCAGCGCTGCTTCTCTAACTCCAGACAAAGTACTGCACAACACCAGTAAAAATAAATAAATAATAAATAAATAAATCACACCCACATCAAAACAGATTTTACATCTACAGGAGCCCTAAAGTTATAGGCATGATGTACAAACGTTCCTGTGGGCATTGCACACATTTTTATTTATAAACAGCTTTAGTAACAGTTAACGCATAAGCAGTGCACAACGAGAGATAAGATAAGATAAGAAATTTGTTTTGTCACGGCAGAAAGTGGACAGTACAAAGTTAAAAATTAAGAAACAACAGAATAAAGTAAAATAAATTTTTTAAAATGTGATAAATATAACTAGGCAATATAAAATATATATAATAAATTAAAGCTTGTGGATGCATATACAATACACTTTAAACATCACACACCACTCTTTCAGATAGTATGCATGAATACACACCCATAGATTGTCTGTGCCTCTTTCTTGAGTGCTTGGGCGTGATCCTCGGCTCTGTACACTAACTGCAGTGCATCTCTTTTGGTCAACTCCATCACAAGAGCGTCCACATGTTTCCTCACAGTGGGGCTCCACTGCAGCAGCTCCTCCTTGGCCTCCTCTACGCTCTGATTAATCACACACATACGATCACATCAGCACCAGTCACCAACATTCTACCTGCATCATGTGACTTCATACTCAAAACTAAATACATTTCGTGTATAGTAAAAAACTTTTCACAATCAATATATCACTGGGAGGATAATATTCTTTGCAATTGTTGGTGTATAACAGTTTAGCAACTGAATGCAGCAGTAAAATATCAGGCCTCACCACCGTGAGATTGCGCATGTCCTCGGCGATGTCGAGAGCATCAGTCAAAAACTCCTGAGCTTCCTCAAGGTTATTCTCCACTGACTGATTCAAATCGCTCACATTATGCCTCAGGGTCTGTCGAAACATTCGTGGAACATTCGTTTAGATGGCAAACATGTTTCCTAGGCACTATTTTATTCAGAATAAACTGGCAAACATCTAAACAAACTCAACTCAACTGAAACACTCACCTTGTACTCCTCCAGATTGGTGTGAATATTCATAAGATGATGCTCTGTGTGATTATTGTGAATCTTGGCTGTGTCCATGAGCTCTTGGACATCCTTGAGATGCTGGTGATGCCTGGCTAGGGAAGTGGAGATGTTGTTCTTCAGGTTCTCTGTTTGATCGAAGGGTTCCGCTATTTCCTTTTGCACAGCGTCAAGCACCAGGACCGCAGCACTGCAAATGTAACATGTTATTCATTAATGCACTGAAGAATACAGCTTTCCACAAACCCATAGATAATAAATAATAAACAAGATTCTAAGCTATATGCTATCTTATCTGTTTAGCTAATGTTAGTGAATCAATAAAATGTAATCCGAATAAATCCCTGATAATCCCTGTTCTTCCAGCAGGCGATAAGGTCTCTCAACCACACCACCACACAGGACTAATACCATCTTTTTAACATCCAAAATTGACTGGACATTCATGGACACTTATGGACACATTCATGCACACTTACACTTACATATTTTTATTTTCATTTCTGGATCATTGCACAAGACACTTTAATAAGACACTTTTTATGCATATTTGCACACCCCCAGTCATTTTTCCCCTTTATTTACACAAAATTTCTACATTTCTATAATTTTTTCCCCCTATATTTTGCTATGTTGTGAATGTCCTTATTTGTACGGTATATTTTTAGTTTTTTCTTAGTAAAATTTATTTTCTATTGTATTTCTTTTTATTCATATTTATTCCTTATCTATAAGATTTTATTTTTTAAGGTCACTGGCGGTCGTATAAGCATTTCACTGCATATCGTACTGTGTATGTGTATGTGACAAATAAAATTAGATTTTTGTTTTTTACATTTTTTTTAAAGCATGTTAAATAACTTACCTGCGCTCATCTACAGCAGTGCTGTTGCTATTGTCCAAGTCGATCATCCTAATCCTCTCCAACATGGCCTCCATCTGCTCCAGCAGAACACTACTATGTCCTTCTTCCATCTCCTGTCTTACTGTCTCATTAAGACTGTTCACTTCCTCTTTCACAACTAGACCAAGCAAAACCAGGCCAATTGAGTTACATTTCATTTTAACAAATAATTTATGAAAAGTACCCTTCTTCATGTTAGTCATCAATTTGAAAGTTTCAGGAATATATAAAGCCAGTCTCAATACTGCTATATGGAATGTTATATATTTCTCATAGAAATATTAAACTATTACAAAATCTAGTTATGAATACACGGATCGGGTACCGTTGATGGCTGAGTGAATGTTAGAAATCTGGTCAAGAAGGTCTTTTCCTTGACTGACGCTCTCTTCACAAGCCCCCAACACATCTTCGCCGAAAGCAGATACGTTCACAGCCTAAGAATAAAGAAAGGTATTAAAAAGAGCTGCCCAGTATATCTTCTCTTGTCTATCAGATCTGAGATAAGATAAGCCAGGGAAACTTTTTCCCTGTAGGGAAACCTTTTGTTGAGATTTATCCACTTGTTTAGTGAGGTGTGCGACATCTTCGTCTGCCATGTTCAACTGATAGCTTGAGCTCTGCCCCGATGACAGCGTCACCTAAATGAGCAATAATATTTGATTCATGCATTATTGATTTTTTTTTTTTAACTGCAAGTTTTAAAATATCTTATGATTTATCTCGCACAGCTTTAAGCACTATTGAAAGAGTTGATATGTGTCTGAGACCAATTTATGATGAGTAAATTGATGATGATTGTGCAGCCACCTGAAGCTCTTGGGTCTGGTTCTCCAGGTTGATCAGAAGGCTGTATGGAGCCAGGATGACACCACTGAGGTTGAGGGACTGGATCGAGGCCTCTATAGCATCCACATCATCCAGCAGCAACCCAGTGCAGTCATCATTGCATGCTGAAGAAAGCATTAGTCATTAATTAGCAGTTATTAATTTATTTATTAGTAATTAGTAGATAATTAATTATTTACATTTACATTAAAGATTAAAGACTCGGTGAGTTTGTGCGTGCGTGTGCATGTGTGTGTGTGTGTGTGTGGGAGGCTTAGGATACTCACAAACACACTGGTCGTCGGTGAGGACGTGTCTGTCTTCACACTGGTCACACAGATGACCTCTGAACCCAACCTTGCATTCGCACCTCCCTGTTTGTGCGTCACACATGTTGTGCAGCGAGCCGCTCTCGCTGCACACACACTCCTCACACTTCCCACCTGGCTGTGAGGGGTTGCCATAGTAACCCAGCGAACACCTCTCACAATAGCGTCCCTCGTAGCCAGGTTTACAGGCATCACAGCGGAAATCACCGACACCCTCCAATACACAGGTGGGGCTGAAACTGCACAAATACACCACCAGCAGTTAGTGTACTTGTTAATCATTTAATATAATATAATATAATATAATATAATATAATATAATGTAACTTGTGTACCTGTTGGTTGGTAGTGGACAAGCACAAAGTGAGCAGTCACTGATGGATCCCTTCACCTTGCCGTAATACCCTGTGGCACATATATTACAATGCTCTCCTGCTGTGTGGTGCTGACAACCCTGGATAAAAAGGAAAACAGCTCTATGTTATTTCACAAACAATTAAATAAATAAAATGCTGTGTGCCTACAATTGTATCAAGGGTTATATAGAGGTATGTATGGCAGTATCATTTTTGAGAGTCTAATGTAATAAATTGAGATCTTACCAGGCACTCGCCCGTGTCCAGGTCACATGCCAAGCTATGGTTATTACACTGGCAGGGCACACAAGGCTGAATCAGTGGTCTGTTCATGCCCTTCATATTGAGCTCAGATACTTGCTGCCTGTAATAACCTGGGGCACATTCCTACAAAAACACACGCAAGAATGCATAGCGTTAATTTACACAGAAAAACACACTCATATACGAATAGCTTTGAATTGCATTTCGAGTGCAATTAGAAATTTGGTTAGTGAATTTATTTTGCAAAAGATAAATATTTTTTGGAATGACATTTAAATTCTTTTAAAATCATGAATTTACATCATGTCTTTGATCATGTAAGGTAACAAAATCCATATAATTTGTGAGTCACACAGTAAACAGCATATGGTTTTGTCAAGATGTTTACAACAATATCAATTAATGTAAGCTGCAAAATAATTAAAGTGTAGTACTGTATGACTGAATTATGTTTACAGCGTATAAACAATGTGTGTGTTGTGATTTAAGCATTTATCTATGGGATTTATGGTTCAGTTTCCAGAGCAGGAGAAACAAAACATTAAGATTATCGGTGTGTTATGTGCAAGATGTGGAGTGAAACATGGAATAAAATGTGTTTCATGATCACTAAGGGTGTGTCTAACATACTCAGTGTACATTTCGATTCGAACTCAGACCCTGGAGGTGCAAGGTGACAGTGTCACTAAGCCTCCGTGTCGCTGTATTTAGTTTATCTTCACAAAAATTGAATATTACTAAGAACTCATTGAAAATGCCCTAAAGACAACTTTAAGAGGAAAACGTCTGGGGTTGACATCTCTAGTACATTCTGAAGATGTCTACAGTAGGTCTCTAGTTTGTTTGGTGCTGAAGACGTCCTGCAGTTCCACCTGAGCCGACTGGGAATTTGCAGGAAAAATGCCAATGCTAAGACAGTAGTCCACAAGGGACTGGTTTTAGTAGTGAAGATATCACAAGTCCTGGAGTTACAGTACCTGACAGGACAGGCCTGCATAACCTGGAGGGCATTCACACATCTCCACCAGCCTGGCCACCTCCATGCCCTCAGGAGCTTCATCCGCATCTACTGCAGTCTCCAAGAAGATATTTGAGATCCTTGAACAAGGACAAAAAGATGATTTTAGACTGGCAGGACAAATAGAGAACCATACATCTGATCCAAAAATCTAAAATGATTAGAAGAAATCAGAAATCCTCGCTATTATTATAGAGGCACTACTGAAAGATGCTGAAAATCTACTAGACGTGTAAATTAAAAAAAATTCCACTTCAGGGTTCTGACCTGCTTTGCTGGAGTCCTGTCCCGTATGAGGCTTTGATGATGATGTACTCCACATTACTCAGGATGGACATGAAGTCTTCATGACTCACTGCTTTCTCAGAAACTGCATTGTAGTACTTCCACTTGTGCTGTCCAGGTAAAAAATAGATTATTACTTCACTCTCGGCTGTCTAATTACCCCATCTCTGTGATAAGTTTTATTTATTCTGTACACTGCGTGGGTGTTTTAGTGAGGTTCACCTCTGTCAGAGGGACATGTTGTGTGGTGCTGATGCTGTTCTCCGGAACAGGCATGTCAGTGTAAATCACCAGCTTCTTCAGGTGGCCTCCCCTTATCAGCACTTGAGGCTCATGGTTGGACAGACCTGATCCATCCAGAGCAGCAAAGGTTACAGCATATGAGAGTTGACCTCCATAGGACAGCAGCTGAAGAGAAACACAAGACATTAACTCAACTATTACACACCGACATCAAATAGTGGGTTTGTATCGCCAGTGAAAAAAAACAAAAAAAGATTCACATTACTGCTGTTGAACTCCATTTTGCAGTATGTCTGTCACAATAAACTACACTGTTATATAAGAGGAGCATTCAAGTCAAACTTGAATATTGCTGATTCATTAGTGTAACGGGATTATATAGACAAATAAAGGTTGTATGTCCTCTCATAATTGTGTTCTGTTGTTTTACACAGTCCAGGCTGAAAGTCCAGATTTGACTTGAACTCCCCTTGGATACCTACAAATGCACACGTAAATGCACCCAAAAACATTGTAAACTGACTATATCTAATTAAATTTAATATCTAATTCTCCCCTTGTACTTCAAACCTTAATTTGTATGCTTTTATTTTTTATATTTAATTATTTCTCTATCCACAGCGGTGTAAAACCATAAGCTAAATAATATTTCAATGCATTTTAAGGCGATCTGACAGTCCTGGTTCGTGGTACTGTACCTTGCTGCCCTGAAACGACTGAGGCAGTCGCCAGTAATAAGGTCCAGCGAGAGTTGAACCGGTCTGCAGCTGAGCAACATCTAGCAGGATTTCTCCCTCTGTGTGAGAAACACCCTCTAGTGTCCCCTGCAGGTCACTCTGGCTCACTACATATAGCTGCTCAGTCGTAGGACCCACAGTGATCTAAACAGGAACAGAAAGTGTTCAGATATAACAGGATATAAAAATATAACAGTCAGGAACAGAAGGCATTGTGTTTAAATATAGCAATTAATTATTAATGATAGCTAATAAGCTGTCGAAAGCGTCGTCCTGCTATTTTGTTGATTGCCCTCTGACATTTTTAAATCCAAACCCATCCTTTTCAGTGTACTAATAACATCATGTAATGCCATCCTATACGTATTTGATATGCAAAATTTGTTCAACAATGGTCACTGCATTAAAATCATGAATAAGCAAGAGCGGTTATTAATCACTACATATGAGACAATCATGTCATTTCCTGGTACATATTCTATTTAAATCCATTTAGACAAACAACAAAAAGCTTTGACCCCATTCTCTAATACATGCTAGCCTGTGGTTACATCCTACTCTATTCTGAATGTCTCCACACTCTTAGTTCTTGCTAATTAGACGGTATTTGCTTCAAGCTTTTCTTTCTTTGTCTTGCTTGAGTATACTGTGAATTTTTTTTCAGCACCCCTATTCATCATCAGTTTCTCGGCTAATGCACACTGCTCCTGATTCCCACGGAGCAGCTGCTCCATTATGCAGTATGGCTTTCAAAAACATTCATGTTGAGAACATATCACTAAGGCATGAAAAATGTTAATAAGACTCTTTTCATGTGGTGCATCTAAGGAATTGTAGAAGGAGTGTGTACTCACTGGCACTCTGACCAATCCACTGAGCTCCTCACAGGTGGAGGAAACCCCAAAACAGAAGCAAGGGCTGCAGCCAGCCGGGTTCTGCCTCCAAAGACCAAATGTCCCGTTCTTACACTCGTCACAACCACCACCACCTACGTTATCCTGAAAAAGTGAGAGAGAAAAGAATTAAAGGTCAGGATACAGTTAACCCTTGGATTGTGAGAATAATTCGTTCCGGAAATGTGCTTGTATATCAAAGCACTCGTATATCAAAGTGAATTTCCCCATAAGAAATAATGAAACCCAGATTATTCGTCCCACAACCCAAAAAAATAAATATATAAAAATAATGAATACAAAATATGAAGTAAAAAAAAAATAAAAAAATTTGTTTTACTTTACCTTTGAAAAGATTTCCTACAGAACAGTGTTTTCGTGAGAGTGTGTGTGTGTGTTTGTTTTTGCACAAAGCTGAAGTAAGACGAGAGAGGAGAGAAGGAGGGAGGGGGCTACTGTGTATACTCGCAATCCAATGTTCCACTGTATAAAAAAGGAAATATGTACAGAATGTCTGCCTGATTTAAATATCATAAAATACTAATTAGTAAATTACTAACTTTACATGAAGAATAAATGTGTTTTTCTATGCCTTGTAATGAAATGAGAGATGGTCAATCCACTTGTCTTTTTTTTTTAAACTTCCCAGTTTAAGACACATTCCTTTAACACAACATAAAAGCAGCAGCGCCAAACACAAGAGGGTGCCGTAACACTACCTTGCACACACAACGTCCATCGTCCTTGCAGCCACATACTCCTAGTTCTACATCACAAAACTCCTCATGGGTGCCATCAGCATTGCAGTTGCACGCAGTGCATTCTGGGAAATTCCTAAAGCCCAGAGCACAACGGTCACATTTCTGAGAGGTGAAGTGCGGCCTACACGTACACTGACCACTGAGCAGGTCGCACTGAGACGAGTCTGAGCCGGTTACGTTGCATTCGCAAGGCTGGGGAGACAGACAGGAACATGATTATTCAGTTACAAATGTGCAGATCTAAAAAAAAAAAAAAGAATAATAATCTAATCATGTATCCACAGTAGGCCTGTAGGCAGTTTTTTACAAAATACATATGCAATGCCCTAGTAATTTAGGGCACACTGAATGATTCTATCTGTTAAATCTCTAGTAATAATTAAAGATGATAATAATCTTGTTACTGCAAACACCTACACTGGAATTTACTATGTATGCATTTTGTACACTACCTTACATCCAGTCACTCCGTCATGACCCCAGTGATCATCTTCACACATTTCACATTTCTCCCCTATGGTGTTAGGTGGGCAGATACACTCTCCTGTCTCAGCATCGCAGTTGCCGTGCGTGTGAGTACAGTCACAAGCTGTTTGTAGGAGAAGAAAGTGCAAATCTCATTCAAATCTCAAATGGAAACTTTGCAGGTCTCATCTTGAATGATTTTACACAATATCAAAGACGATATTTTATTAAAGCCTCACGTGTGCAGCCGCTGTCTGTGAAATTGTAGTGGCCGTGCTGGCAGCGATCACATTTATCACCCGCTACACCAACAGTGCACTGGCACTGGCCATCTTCATCACATGCTTCTGATACGGATCCTGACTGATTGCATTTGCACTCCCTGCAACCGTCGCCACTGTTAATGCCGAAGAAACCAACCTGATGGCAAACAAGAGGTACACGTCATGGGAAATCTTCAAAAAACAAAAATGTGAAGAGCGCAAGAGAGAGAGAGAGAGAGAGAGAGAGACGTGTGCTTACAAACGCCCTGCAGAACAGCTTGCCATAACACACTGTGGACAATTATTATCCAAATAATCAATGTGAGCTCTGTCATTCATCATGATTAGATCCGTTTGGCCAAATGTCAGGCATCACATCCAAATGGGACCCACTTGAGCTGCGACTCAATTGTCAGCACTTACCCCAGCCCAAGCATCTGACACTGGGCTTGAGGAACAGCTGTGCTCCTTTTACACCTGATTTCCTGCCAAAATTCGCTGCACTTTTTCATCAGCATCTCCCTCCATCCATCCAAATAAGAGTGCAAGAACATGTGATCAATCCCATGCACATCTTCATAGACATTCCTCCCGTGAGTGGCATTTACAGTACTATAATTAGTTATTATTCTTAAAATATTGAAATTAATGTGCATAAAAAAATGTTTAGTTCTGTAGTGTATAAATTAACCTCATACTTAGTATTTAAAGAAGTATATAAAGAAAATAAATAAGGAAAATTAGAAAGTTTTAGTTCAGAGGAGCTTAAACATACCTGACAGCTGTCACACTTCTCTCCCACCACGTTGTCTTTACACTCACACTGGCCGGTGATAATGTTACACACGGTGGAAACTGAGCTGTTCGCATGGCATCCACATGCTAAACACACATAAAAAACAAACAAACAAAAAAACACTGACTAATGCAAATGCTGAATTATAAACAGTGCAAAAAACCTGCAGTACACTTATTGTCCTCTGGATGGCCCTAAATACCCATTTTCAAAAAAAAAAAAAAAAAAAAGATTTCCCACTAGTCATTTTTGTCATTTAGAAAGCTTACACACAAACTAAATTAGCACTATTAAATTCAGGCTCTGTTTAGAGAAATCATATTCTCATTACTGAAAAGTGATTTCACACATTTTTTAAAATTAACTTTAAAAAAAAAAACTTTATTTTCTCCCTTAGATGCACATACCCTGGCAGTTCTTGGCTATAATAGCGTCACCGTAGTAACCATCCTGGCAGCGTTCACAGTGTCGGCCTGCTGTGTGTCTCACACACTTTAAACATTCGCCGGTGACAGAGTCGCAGTAGCCCGGCTCAGACGGCTCCACGTTGCCGTTACACTCACACGCTGAGCATTTCTGACCAGGGATGGTGGGGTCGCCATAATAACCGTTAGCACACCTGGAAATGGAAAGAGGCACATATGTTTTGCTGAATTCAGATACCACCTAGAATAGATTTCCCAGTAAATTCCAGTAGTATTCCAGTAAAGCATGTTCATAATAGGTCGGTTACAGTGGCTCTGGTCTTACAACATGGGGTTATCTCCATGTTGGAAGTCCATTATTCTTTAAAACCTGCCTCTGGGCATAGAGTCAAAAAGATGTCTGCAGTACTCTGGTGTCACTCGCTCAGCCCATGCCTGCTTGACATTGCTTTCTGAAGATCATGTACAGAAGACGATTTCTTAACTGCTTCTGTCTTCTTCACCATTGTTCAATACTTTTCTATCAGGTTTAAGTCTGTCGATGACCAAGGCCATGACTCCAAAAGCCATGAAGAATACCCTTCTCTCATAGCCATAGCACATGTCTCTCTCTCTCTCTCTCTCTCTCTCTCTTCATATTTTTGTTTTTTGAAGATTTCCCATGACGTGTACCTCTTGTTTGCCATCGGGTCGGTTTCTTCGGCATTAACAGTGGCGACGGTTGCAGCTCACTATAACTCACTGGTGTCAGCTAATTAACACAATTTAATTAGCACAACTATTCAGCCAGATAGGCTAGAACTTATTAGTGACATCACATGCCATGTGCACAGGGAGAACTATTATACATGTTGTCTTAATACTTTTGGCCATCATTGTAAATTCCACTGTCTCTGTGTGTGTTGCTGCTAAGATTTCCCTTACTCACTTTAGAGGGTGTAAAATCATGTACTAGGGTTTTTATACAAAATTAAATATATATAACACCCCATCATTTATTTACTTTGTTATTTTGTTTGTGCATCCATTAAATGTAATGAACGTTTTGCACAACTGTCTCAAACTTTTAGTTGCTATGGATCAGATCACTTTGTCCCTATAAAGTCTCCACTAAGCATCTATTAGCGGAGAAAATAAAGATTTACATCCCATTCTTATAATTGATGTTTTCCGAAAACAAATACGAACACATTGTGTGTGACGCAACCATCTGGATATACAACAGTAAAACATATCAAAAGCCTGCATTCATTTATAACAATCCACTTTTATCGTACAGTAAATGTAGTTCAGAAGTTGACCTTGAAAATGAACACCAATCACACAGTGCTCATGTCCGATCATGTAAATGTGGATCTGTTCTCTTGGATAGACATAAATGTGTTAGGTTTACCGTTCACACTTAGCTCCTGTGTATCCTTGCTCACACTGGTCACATGTGACCTGTCCAGCACCTTGAAGAGTACAAGTAGGACTGAAGCTGTAAACAGAAAAAGAAACACCAGACATTTTTTATTACAATTTTTATTGTGCCCAGTCAGAGTTGAAAATTCTTGAAGTCAGTCTTTTCCAGTTGTCTCAGCTCTCTCACAGACATTCCCTGACTCCAAGGGCTACAAAAGGCAGCTGAAGACTGACTGAGTGCCACACTGGTACACACACACACACACACACACACACACATACAACTCACTTGTTGGACGCCAGTGTCAGCGGGCAGGCGCATCGCTTACAGTCTTCCTCTGTGCCTTCCGCGGGGTCGCCATAGTAACCTGGCAGGCACTGGTCACAGTGTGGTCCTGTAGTGTTGTGAGAGCAGTCCTGAGAAACAATCAAGAGTGTTACACACACATGCATCCAGCAACTATAAAAGTCAGAGCATATGATTATAAATATATTTCAAATCATACCATAATAGTGGCGGATAAAACTTATTTTTAACTTGACTTAAACCTAACCCTTTTTTTTTACTTTTACTCACCAGACACACTCCATTGATGTCGCACTCAGTGGCGTGATCATTACATTCACACTGCAGACAGTTTCCTCCAAACAGGATGCCTCCAACTCGATAAAACGCAGATATACAGGTCTAGAGAGCACCGGGAGCAGAAGGAAAATTACTTTCATAACAAAAAAAGAATAAAAAATTTAACCATTATGCCAATTCGACGCAAAATTCTCATGCAGTGTGTGTTCGTACCTCGCAGGAAGTCCCGGAGTATCCCCAAGGGCACTCACACTGCTCTACATCTGGTGATATGTTAGAGCTTGTGGAGCTGGGATCAGCTACAGCCATGTGTACAGTACTCAACCTGTAAATACAAAATAAACAGAGTGGTTTTAGAGGACTACGTGCATTTGGGTGGTTTGAGAAGTGATAAGGTTATATCTATAAGGGGTGCTCAAATCAAACTAGTACTTGTGATGAAATTATTTCAACATCAATAAAGGTGTGAAACTGATTGATGTTTAACCCTTTAATGATTGACATATTTAACTCTCGCAATCATTCCTGTTAACATTTAGAAAGTGGAACACCTGCTCCGTAAAAATCGACGATTAACTTGTCGCCTAATTGCCAAAGAGATGCATCTGTCTGTGGGAAGTGTACACACAAATATTCACTAATGCAACTTGGACAGTACAGGAACTCATCTTTATTGTCACATCCCTCGTACAGTCCTGACCACCCGCCAAGCCATTTCCACATGTTTGGGTCATTAAAGGAGTTCCTGGGAGGCCAGTGTTTCAGACATGAAGCAGGCAGTCTGATCATGACTCGTACTAAGAAAATTTTCTACACTGACAGTATCCAAGTACTATTGAAACGCTGTAATAATTATTAATAATTAGTGGAGAGGGGAATATATTATTTTATATCTAAACAGAATTTTTTTTCTGTTTTCCAGGGTCTCCATGTGTCTGACACACAGGGAAAAACTATTATTCACTCACTTCTTTTTTACAGATGCAATGCTCATTTATTTTAATGGTCAGCAAGCGATGCTGTGTGCCATGACATACAGACTAAATGTTGTCTCACCTTAGTACTCCATCCACACTGGTGTTGAGATGAACTCTGATCCTGAGACTGGCCACATCAGCCAGTACACTCATCAGCTCATCTCTCTGCACCGGTCGCTCTGTGTGTACATCAATGAATACATGCGGCATTAGGTGCAGCGCCACCTGCTGCTCTCTGTGAGGATTCAGGAATACATGGCTGGGTAGAAACTGGCGCAGAGCCTTCCCATTTCCCTGGTGGTGTCAGACAGGAGAGGTTATTAGTCATATGATTGCAAGTCACTGAATAATACACAGAGGAGATATTTCCATTATTTTCTCTCTAATTTAGTTATGGCGAATTATCATCCAGAGGGAAGCTCTTCCCCTGTGACATGACAGCTAACAGCCAGGAAGAATAAAAGCTATCTGAGGCATGTGCAGCCAGCCGGCTGACCGCATCTTTTCAACTGCTGCAACATCATATAGAAAATGCTATCCACCTACTTCTGCATGTATGACCTCACAGATACTCATGAATGCATACTGTCTCTGTGACTGATAGTCAAGAGTGTATGTCACCCCTCCCTACCTGGATGCTCTCATGCTCATTCTTGGATTGGCTTTGGCATCTTCAGGATTAGAATTTTTGATTTCCAAAAAACCTTATCTGTCCCAATGTAGGAAGCCCAACACTATTATCCAAATGAAACAACTCAGGCAATTGAGCTTGATCTTGACTATTCCTAAAAGCAGCAATGAATTACTGAACAGTAGTCACAGATGTAGTGGTATTGAGTAAGTAAGGATTGCAGGAACTGTAGCTAAAAAAAATACTAAAAGCAGCACGTAGCTTACCTCAATGATGGCATCAATATGCGATGAGAGAGTTTTGTCCACATTATTGTCAACTGATACGTCATAAGCCACGCTGAAGTTTAGAAAGTTTCCATAAGCAGTCAGCTACAGGGGGAAGAAAAAGAAATATCAAATATCAACACCAGCTCCAGCCTTGTTCATCAAACACTTCATTAGGTAAAAAGATTATCAACGATAATAACAGCAAGATATTTGTTGGATTTCGCATATGTATTCTAACATGAGAGCAGGACCCCTAAATGAGAACTGTTTCTAATGCTAATGATCTTCCTCTTCACTAAAAGCTGGTGACGCTGTGAGGGATAATTACTTGTTTCAATTTAATTAATCACCCGAGGGATCACCCGGCTACAAATATTAAGTGTCACCCTGATCATGTATAAGCTCATTATTTTCACATGTAGTAATGAGTCTGCCAGTGATTAGGTATAATTAGAGGACAGGGAAGATGGTAGAAGGAAGAGAAGGAGGTAAAGGGAGAAGAGAAAGAGTGACGGAAAGACAGACCTGGTTGCCGAGGAAGGGTTCTGGAGCACTCCACGTAGACACAGAGAGGTAGCTCCTAGCAGCGGTAACATTATTAGCAATGATGAGGTTGTCCTCTATTACGGGAGCCGTGTAGACTGAGTGGGTGCTGTGCGTTGAGGGACGGAGCCAACCATCTCTGTGTATGATCTTCCATAAAAAAATTTAAGGCGAATATCAATTTAAGCACTGCATATCAATCATCCAAAATATACAGCTAGATTGTGCGTGTAAGTAAGTAATGAAGTAAGTAAGTATACCGAAGAGGTGGTCCAGGTGGAGCTTTCACACACGTCAGACACACCGAAACAGAAACATTCAGTGCAGCCTTCTGGGTTACTGTGCTGGAGGTTGTAGAAGCCCGGCTTACACAGGTCACAGTTCGCCCCCATTACATTGGCCTGAAGAAAGCACAGATACAACACACTCAATCAAAAGTGATTCACATGGGAGAACTATAATATGAAGTAGCTTACTTGCAGAAGAGTTCTTTATTAATAAGTAAAGCTGAGAATCCTAGCGAGACTGTCGATTCAATTCGATTCCATTTTTTGGGCTTTAGGTTTTAAATGATTAAAACCTACTAAAATATCTAATACACAGAGATGCTGTGTAACTTGTGTTGTTGATTGTTAAAATTCCATGAATAATACAAATGTTCTTTATGTCTGACCAGGCCTCTGCTCCACACTCCAGAGCAGTAGGGGGTGCTATTGTGGCAACCATCCATAAATTCAAAAAGAAGAAGAAGCAATAATCTTGCAAAATGCGAGTATGTATTTGCGTATGTTGGAAGCTGTTTGTACTTTCTGATAAAAATGTGGTATATTGTTTAAGAAAAATGTGACAATTTTAATTTAACATTTGCAAGTTTACCTAAATCATTTTAAAATTGGAAATTGAGAATGATTAAATTGCAAACTTAATTTATTCCCACAGCTCTAGTAATGGCAGCAGAACAAGCTATACACGTTACTGCCTTTTGTACATTTTGGCAAATTATTATTCACTGACAAACAAACTAATACCTCCACATTATAGGCGTCGACTTTTTGAGTAAAAGCGGACAAGTCAAGACAAACCAATCGCATTGCTTATTTCTGTCATGTGATCAGACAAGTGAAAATTCTTCCTGTTCAACACAGCAGGCTGGTGTGACTATATGCGTTCACATGTTGCATTTGCTTTGTCTGGTTCTATCTGGTGCTATTGCTGTAATCTTTTAATCCTGGGGACGACTGACAGATACGCGGCCGGCGCATACCTGTTCTGTGATATGGAGCTGTCTTCAAGGACCCAAGTAAAGTACTGAAACTGGTGGAGAAGGAGGCTTTGGATGCTGTAATGTTTCTCATGATCTTTAACAATCATTTGAATAAAAAGGGTTTTGCTGGCAACAAAACTCAACACTCTTCACCATGATCTAATTTGTTGCCACTATTTGCTATGATTCACTACAAAATCACAAATAAAGTTGTTTTTTTTTTTACTAAAACTCAACCAATATATTATTTTTGCATAGTTAATCTCATATATAAATAAAATTGCAATAAAATATTTAATCGCAAAAGCCTGAAATTTATGACAGGTAATAATAACTAAGCTGGGAATTTTGTGACAAATAAATATTAGTATCCTCTTAATGAGATAATTTGTGCCTTTACTTGGTGTTAGAATAGATAAATGCAAAATTAATACAAAATTGTATATCTAACAGGTAAATATTGTAGCTTAAATCACAATCGCAATACGTGTCAAACTATTCAAATGTACACATTTGAGAGAATAGCTATTTAATTGTAATTTCTATGCATTCAAACAACGATGCTAATCTGCTTAATAACCTTTTTAACCAAAACATTATCATTCAAATTTGTGATCCTTAGTGCAAACACCGGACCTGTGATTTGCTCTCACCTTGCAGATGCACTCTTTGCAGGGGTCGATGTTGTGGCTTCCTTCAAGGCTGCACTCACAGCGTGTACATGAAGGAAAGTCCCTGTAGCCAAACGCACAGCGATCACACTTTTCTCCTGTGAAGCCCTCTTTACACACACACTGACCTGGGAAAACACCTGTACAGAAACACAGGAAACACGAAGGTCAAGATGATTAATAATGAATGGAGGACAAAACAACTGCATTAGTAAGATGTGATGTGCTTAAAGATGACACAAGCTTAATGGTGTACAATATTTGACATATTTTATCTGGGAAAAAAAAGCAATAAAAGTATAATCATTTCATGGATGAATATATAAAAGATTAATTCAGTCATTCATCTCCTCAATCCTCCTGGCTGTGGGGAGCCTATCCCAGGAGACTTTTGGGACGAGGCGGGGTACACCCTTGTCAGGATACTAATTCTTTGCAGGGAATGCACTATGAGCAATCTTGGGAATGCCTATAAGCCTAAACTGTATGTTTTCACACTGTGGGAGGAAACCCAACAGCACGGAGAGAACATGCAAAGTCAACATACACAGACCCAAGGCCGGGAATCGAATCCTCGACAATGCAATTTATTCATGAGCATTTCCAAAAGGCCTACTTAGTCACATAGCTCAGGCTCATTATAATATTTTAGAAAGAAAAGAGTCTCAAACATACAGTAACAGAGATAAAGAAGAGATGTAAATGACACCAAACTATTTTAAAATCAAAGATCACATAGGACGGCAGACTGAAAGCTGGTGATGACGTGAGTTTTACAAACTTTGCAAACAGAAATTTACATAAATTAATCTTCTGCAAAACAACTGATTTCCTGCAGACCTGCAATAATTATGCACAATAATTTACTTTAATAGTTTTATATGTTCTGCACCTTTAAGCACTTTTTATCTTAGTTTATATATACAGAAAATTCTTAACATTTGCCAATCTGAATACATGTTTAATATTAAGACAGAGCATAAACAATTTAAGACTGAATTTCCTCAACACTGAAATCAGACGAGTTTATCATATCATAATTACTCAGTCGATTCATTATTCAAAAAGCTGACATTTCACATTGTTAAATCACCACAAAGCAGTATTTCCTTACACTTTGTGCTACCACTAGTCTAGACATTTTTTTCTGCACAATAACATTTTGAATCAAAATCAAACCACCTATTAAACACATTTACTGGATCTTTCAAATGCTTAATATTAAACACAATTAACGGCAATGATAAAATATCTCAAAACAGATTCATTTAATGCACCAGAACCAATAAAAATTAAATCTATTATTAATCAATGAGGCAACCATGATCATGCTCACCAACAAAGACTGTGATTTCTAAAAGAATTACCAATTAATTCAGAAAGGCAAAAAAATATTATCATCATTAAATTACCATTGACTGTGCAACCCTAATGCTTTGTATCAATCAGGGTAAAATTTGCAGAAGCATTTCAGTATTCAGTTGTTTCCTATTTCCTTATACAGAGCACTTTTTTCATACACTATATTGCCAAAAGTATTTGCCCGCCTGCCTTCCTATGCATATGAACTTGAGTAACATCCAATTCTTAATCTATAGGGTTTGATATGACATTGGCCCCGCCCCCTTTGCAGCGATAACAGCTTCAACTCTTCTGAGAAGGCATTCCACAATGTTTAGGAGTGTGTTTATGGGAATTTTTGTGAAGTCACACACTGATATAGGACAAGAAGGCCTGGCTCACAGTCTCCGCTCTAATTCAACCCAAAGGTGTTCTATCGAGTTGAGTGCTTTGTGCACGGGTGCGCAGTCATGTTGGAACTGGTGTGGGTGTGGGTTGTTTTTCAGGAGAGTTAGTTCCAGTGACAGGAACACTTAAAGCTTCAGCATACGAAGACATTTTGGACAATTTCATGCTCCTAACCCTTCCTGATCCAACCTGACTATGCACCAGTGCACAAATCAAGGTTTGGATGTTTCTTAAGTTCTAATGCTTGTTAAGGCAGGCGAGCGACTACTTTTGGCAATATAGTGTATGTATATGTGAGTTTGTCTATACACCAATTAGCCATAACATTAACACCAACACCAGGTGAATTGATTAACATTGATTATCAATTACATACCAGGTGAGCCACGCCCTGAAAGGTCCAGGGGAACCCAAAACCTGATACAACACCTGTTTTAATGATAGGGTTATTAATGTTATAGTTGATCAGTATATGAAGACGTGTGTAGATGGGTGCATAAATTAGTTACCTTTCCCAGGATGTGCCTGGTTGTCATCTTTAACGCAGACATGGCTGACTGAGCCTCGCATATCACAGTTACACTCTACACAGGGCTCGTCAGCATATGGAGACATCTAAGAAGAATGGCATAAAGAAACAAATAAACCATACAACCCTTTTTTAGTTGTATAACTGAAAGAAAGTTAAGATGCCTTTTATTATTTCATATACAGTACAGCTACAGTCTTGTGTAAATATTTTCATCACATATGCCTGGAAGCTGGGCCCAGCTTTAAGTGTCACAGTGATCCAGAGTAGAGAGATAAGAGCTTTAATCAAGGGCACAATATTAGTGAAACTGAGACCCAGATCCATAACTACTGCGCTAGAGGTAAAATAAGACAGTGAGTTATGTAGTCACAGCAAAGTCTACAACAAAGCATCACATAAAGAACTATAGGAACGACCACTATAACTCAAGAAACAGGAGATAGGTTTCTGCTGATTTTAGGTTGGATTACTACACTCTTTACTACACTCTTTCGTTTAAACATTAACTTGTCCTTGTTGTTGAAACGTGACCACACACAAACCACAACTGGTCAACACCGCACACAATGCAATTCAGATGCAATAAAACAGGCACTGAAAGAGTGGCACGGGGGTGTACTTGGCCACACACATATACAGATAAACAGGGACTCTTTACCTTATGTGGTCTGTAGTAACCATCAGCACAGGTTTCACAGTTCACTCCTGCAGTGTTTTGGGTGCAGTTGATACACACTCCACCTCCAACAAACTGGCCATGTGTGTTCATGCTCATCTTTAGATCGGCCACCGTCTGGTTGTAATAACAGTCCTCTGCCTTGCCGTGACAGTTGCATTCTGAAGAGATGTTAAGGGAGAAGAAAAAAAATGTTTGGGTTATGCAATTATGGAACAAATATGTACTTATTGTACTGGAATTATTCATCATGCATGCACAGATTGTAACAGGAGTTATGATGTGAATAGAAATATGTAGAAAAAAACGTAAACTATCCAGAGCTGTAATAAACTGACATAACAGCCAATGCAATGTTACAAAAATATTTTAGACTCCAATATACAGGAGTATGTGCACAGGCTGGGAAAACCTTCTTTTTTTATTATTATGACATTTTCTGCTATATACTAATATTCTTTTGATTCAAAAGTCTTTTTTTCTGTACTGAACTTTATTTTAATAAATAACTTCTAACTTCTGAACTGGATTCATATCCATATATTCTCCCAGCATGCCACGCACGCCATGTTTTTGTACTCGTTGTCCAAGTGGCACTAGAGTGTCCCGTGTGTGTCTCTTTCTTACTCTCGCATGTGTTGCCTTCGGAGATGGTCCCTGGTTGCCACAGTTCCTGGTGGTAGCCGGGACAACATTCATTACAGCTTTCCCCACAAGTGTTGTGCTCACACACACATTGCAGTTTCTGGGAGAGAGAGAGAGAGAGAGAGAGAGAGAGAAGTTACACACAAACACACACACAATCACAGGACTCTGTGTTCACAAAAGAGAGGGCAGGGGAAATGAGCACCAAAAGGAAATGCTCTTGACTGCCAATCAAATTCACACACACAAAACACATTCCTAGACTGAAACTCAACCAGCACCCACTTAACGCTATGTGTGTGTGTGTGTGTGTGTGTTTCTTAAGAACCCCACTGATGAGACATGGGATTACTGCTTGCTTTCTCAGCCTCTTGTTAACGTGATTTTCACTGTTAATGAGGCAACAAGATTCATTTAACACAGACTCGATCACATCATTCGCTCCTAACTGCAGGGGTGGAAAAGCTATAGAGAAATAAAATCTTTTAGTTTATTATACAGGGCCTTATTATCATAATTTTTGCATATTTTTGTACTAAATATACTACAACTTTAAAAAAAAAAAAAAAAAAAGGCTGAATCTCTGCCGTATTCTCTATTATAATGTTATAATTTGATTTAAAGCTGAACGGAATTTCAGACAATAGAATAAAATGTTGTTGGAGACGGTAAATCTGCTGGTGGGGACAATATGCTTTGGGATGAACATGCAGTTATTATATTTCCCTTGTAATTATATTTGATTGACAGATTACTGGCTGATAA
>JAQMYG010000033.1:25535856-25552913 GCA_030014215.1 Clariallabes teugelsi
GAAACCAGTACTTTTACACTTTTACTTGAGTAAAAAGCTTGAGTTGATACTTCAACTTCTAAAGAAGTCTTTTTAAATCCTAGTATCTATACTTCTACTCAAGTAATGAATGTGAATACTTTTGACACTACTGTATACTACTACTACTACTAATAATAATGATGATAATAATAATGTTGAATTGGAATATTTATAAAATCGTGATTAACTGAAATTAATACATTTAATCCAGTTTAATTAATACATTTATTCATAAGAGCACTGGGTGATATTAATCCCAGACTCAGATTCATTCTCTGTATAAGGTGCTATGACTTAAGGAGAATGTTTTAAACATGAACCAAACTAAGCCAATTAATCACTGTATTCGTGCTAAAGCACAGTGGAACCTCGGATCGCGAGTAACGAGATTTGCGAGCGTTCCGCAGATTTTAATAAATTTTGACTTGGAAAACGGAGTACTGAGTATCATGTATCACGCATGCGCTTCTTGTTTTGATGCTGAGTGTCATGTGATCACAACTGAGCCAATGGTTTTTCTCTCTCTTGCGCTGCGGAATTGTGGGTAATCGTCTCTCCTGCTCCGTCTTAGTGCGCGTCACTTACTGGTATAATCCACATCCGTGCACGTGTGTACTGTTTACTATAACACTGTGACCACGCGTGTATGCGTAAAACATATTTAATTTTGTGTCTGTATGCATATGTATACAGCGCACGTGTAAAGCAAGTCTCATTAGAGAGGTTAAAGATCCATTTTCTCTCTCTGTATCAGCCTGCTCTTTGTGTCTGTGTGTGTGCGCGTCATTGGACACCGTGCCACACACACACACACATGCAGACCCCTCCTACTTTCGCCTTCACAGACACTCACACACACTTTTTTTAAAGGTAAAGTGCAGGTTAATTTGTTTTATTTTTACTTTATATTTTGTAATAATTATTTTTATCTATTTATTTTTCGGGGCTGTGGAATGAATAATTTGAGTTTCCATTATTTCTTATGGGAAAATTCGAGTGTTTTGAAATACGAGCCCGCTTCCAGAACGAATTATGCTCGTAATCCAAGGTTCCACGGTACATGGACGACACAGTGTCATCACTATACAGTTAAACATAACTATTTTCTGAGAAATTTCTTGCAACAATGATGTGACTGCATCAGTACAATATTAATCTTGAACTGGACGCTAGTACAGTATCAGAAAAGAGACTGAACAAACCCTAATAGCTCTTTAGGATATTTAGAAATGATATTGTTTTTGGCAAACCTACACCTGGCCTTGAACCAAACAGAGGTTTTGAATCCTGTAACAGATCAAATCTTTTAATTACATAAAGATGTGTTACAGCTTTAAGTGTCAAGTACACTCTATCTAACTGACTGTGGGAGATTTAAGGTGATTTCTCTGTGTGAGCTGAGGAACTAGATCCAGGACATGCCTGTAAATCTGCAGGGCTTCAGTAGCAGGTGTACTAATGACTGTAAAGTAAGCTAGGAGACCTGGCACAGCTGATGAAAGTCTGGGCGTTTAACTGAGGAGGAGACAGAGGAGGAGGAGGAGGAGGAGGTACAGGGCATTTCCTGTTCTGGGGTTTGATTTCAACAAAAGCCCCCTGGGCTCCCACTGCTGCTGACAGATTGGTGGAGCAGGGGAGGACATGCCCACAGAGGATGATACAACACTCATGGTAAAAGGTTACAGCACCTGCAGAGCAAAAAGGTTTCTACAAAGAAAGACCTGGATGATTTATACTTAAGATCCTGGATGAAATATTAATAACAACACAGATTTTTTTTTTGTCTTCAAACAAGCATTGCCATGTTGTGATCATTGCCCTACCTGTCGTAGATCCAGCGTGATGGTGATCCAGTGGAACTGTCTGCCGTTCTTGATGCTGGGACTCTGCCACCATTGATTGGTGCCATCGATAGCATAGGTGATGGGGTGTTGTTCTGTTGGCATGTGAGGATTGATCAAAGAATTGTTATTTATCATGATTTTAGGCTTATTACACAACTGAACACTTGGGAATATAGAATATTCTTAAATAAATAAGGTATAATAAAATAATAAATTCGTCTGTAACTCAGAAACTCTGACAATAAAGCATTTATGACAGTAAAGTTTACACCATATTGGCTAACCTTTGGCGTTTGTGCTATTAGCATCACAAATCCTGCACTGCGGGTTTCGAATGCGTCTGCCCGGGACATGCTCCACTAGCTTACAGTACATCTCAGGGACAGGGTCCCCACATGTGGCATTGGCAGTGATTTCTGCATTGCTGGCCAAGTTCAGAATAGCAGGAAAGAGACCTAAGGGAAAAAGAAGAAAAATTTACTAAGAGCCTACAAGCAGACTTGTCATACGATACAGCCATGTTATACAATAAAACATTATTACTAGCAAATCAATGTGACAGTCCTTAAGTGGAAACAGCCTTCTCCCAACTTCAGGCTGCACTCTTCTTAAAATGGCCAATTTTCTCCTCTCACCCTCCTCCCCTCTTTGCAAGCTCTGTCTTTGAAGCGTGACCCCCCTTGTATCAACCCACGCATTTGCACATAGCCACTGATGGCCCAAATTACTATGTCTTGGACAATTAACAATAGCAGCCATCTATTCATGTGAGCTCAGCCTTTTTAATGTCTGGAGATAACCCCCATCCCCTTTTCAGCCCTGACCCCCTTATTACTCTGAGTACAGACAACAGGCACAAGTATGAGGGAACTTACATGCACAGAAAGTCACGCATGTTTAGTTTTTACAGTGTTCAGACCAATATAAAAAGGCAAATACCACACAGCTTAACAGAACACTCAAGAATGTTGCAATGTGTCATTTTAAAATGCTGTCATGCAGACAAATATTTTTTTGGTTGAAATGATATAATCCTGAGGTCAATCGAGTGCAGTAAATACAACGTTTTCCATTATGCAATGAGACCTGAATATTTTCAATAACAAAAAATTTGCACTCACACAGATTGCTTCATGATAAAGTCAACTTTTATGTAGCAAGTCTGACTTTTTCCTTCCGTACTTTAAAAACAGGACCATGGCTTGCGCTTGACCTTTGGTTAGCAATCTATAGAAATCTATCTGCTGCTTACTAAGCAACAAGACTGGACTCTTTATGCAGGAGTACTTTTGGCTTCCCTAATTTGCATGCCATGGCTAAATAATTGAGAAACTGAACTGGTTTATTTTTCAAACCTAATATGCAGCAATGCCAGTTTAGATCAAGTTATCTGTTCATCTTTATTAGAGTATGAGTATATTACAGATCCTGAAGTGAACGTGCTGGAGTTAAGTGTTTTAATTTTTTATGCCTTATGTAATAGTTCTGTATTAATATTAAAAGCTTATACTTATCACTGAAAAATCAAAGTTGACCATAATAGTTTTAAATTACAGACCCTTCCCTATCTTTGCAGCTCTAAATTCTATACTTGGGACTGTATGCGTTTTCTATTAGTTTAACTATAGTTACTGAGTAATTCACAGTAGTTACTGAATAATATACTTTAAGATATATAACTAAATAATGAGCAGGAGCCTCAAGGGGTTATGTCTAAAGAAATGGGGGGAAAAAATAAAAAAAGTTAAAGACCTTCCCCAAATTGCATGCAATCTAGTATAATTAAGTGAGGCCAAGGTTCGTCCTGGAATGTTTTGAGAACCCCATCACATTTTAGTTTAGTACTGATCAAGTGACTGTAACTTTCTTTTCCACAGGTGCATTTGAGCCATTTGTTCAACCTCGAATTCTAACACATTTCAGCTGAGCAGCAATTTACAGTTTATTTAACACCTGGTCCAGCAGGATCCTCTACCCACACATTATCACCATTAACCCTAACCTCGAGTTAAATTGAGAGCGCGGGACAAGTGAGGCTGTGTTTGCCTTTTTTATGACATGCGCTGACATCATGGCTCTTTTATAAGAACTGCAAGCTATCGATCAGCCTGACTGACAAAAAGCTCTGTAATCTGTACAAGCAAGCGCTCTTCTGTGAGAAAATGAGGGTCAGGCGTCAGTGTTCTGCAGTGTTTGGACAACAGCATCTGTCTGATTGACTGCACCAGACCAAAGCGTCTCCTAAAGGTTAACTCACCCCAGTGGCCCAGATTAAAGCCGCCTAATTCTATTGAGTTTTCACTCATCTTTGGAATGTCCATTGTCTGCAAAATGAAGGTTCTTTTAACAGCGCAATACTTGATAAGATCTGGGATTTTTAGATAAAGATGCAAGATAGTCCAAAGCCAGAGATAACGCAGCACATCTAATCAGTGCATCTTGGGTTAAATTAAATTAGTAAGTAACAAGGGCAGAACTTATAAGTGTGATATCATCTCTAATAATCTGCTCATCTGGAAACTGTAAAAGAGTAAAGTTAAAACTCAGCACAAAACTGAAATCCAATGTGCATTAGCGGTTTAAAATGCTAGATAGAAATCATCCTTACATAACCTACTGCTTTAAAATATTCTTAAAAACCTTTTAAGATTTAGCTTTATTAAGCATTTTCAATAAAATGAAAATGAGGCCGGATTACTATTTGGAACGGAGTTCCACTGTTTTCAATAGCTTTGGAATATTTAGAATATACACACTTGGGAATACAAGGGTTTAGAAGCTCTAGATGAAAGTGCTGTCTATCATACCAAGAACCCCTTCAAAGAACTGAGCATTTACCAGACACATTCACTGATTACTGGTATTTGTCTGGAATGGACTGTCTCCCTCAACCCTTCTCTTTATCAAAAAAAGAATTTTTTTTTGTTAAAATCCCTTTTTGTGCTGCTGATAAATCCAATACAATGATAACTTCATTAACCAATAAGAAATCACATCAACGAGTCAAAAAATTATGGATACAACTTTCCATGATTGATGGAGCATGCTCTAATTACAATGCTGAGTCTTAAGGATCTTTGTTAAGACTATACAATACATCTTGACCTGAGATCATTGAAATGCATATCACGGTGCATTGCATAAGCAAATAAATAAATAACAAAAATTTTTTAAAGCACTTTATTTTTTTTAAGGTCTAAACCCATAAAGGCGAGCGTGTAACTGTTTTTCACTTACAAAGACTACACTGTATGGAATTAGAATAACAAATGCTTTAGTGATCCCATGGTAATATGGGCTTCTGTCTTGGAAATTTGACCTCTGCATGTTGAGTTTAACTGTTTTGTGTCTGACCATAAAGAGCTCCACTAAAAAAAAGCATGTTATTAGGGTTTTGCCATAGAAATATTGATGCAAAAAAAAAAAAAAAAGTTAAGAATGATATTACAGGGATATTGGAATATTGTGAGTATACATATATGATATAAATACATATAGTAATTTGTAGTAATAATTTCGTGAAAAATGATTCACCATTATCTCATGGCATACAGGGTATGTTTATGTATTTACACTATTATACACAGAAAGAGAAAATTGCAGAATCCCAAAGTGCAGGATTAGTTCCAGCTCACCTCTTTCCTGGCAGTTCACTGAGGATGCACACAGGAGCACGAGCGCCAGGACGAGCCTCATCTTTCCGCGCGCACACGCACGCACACACACACACACGGGCGCGCGACTGGATTACTGATGATTCCCCTGTATCTCTTCAATGTAAGAGACCAAACTTTCCACATCCAGTCTGTCTGTAGTATCTACTTGCCACACACACACACACACACACACTCTCTCTCTCTCATTCAACTTTCGTCTCAACTCTTCATTCAGTCCCGCTACGAAATACCCCCGGGTGGAATGTACCAAATCTGTATGAAGGCGCCCCCTCCGCCTCTTACCCCCTCCCCCCGCCCTCATGAGAAAATGGGCTGCCCCAGTCGCGAGCGCATAATGCACGAGCGCAAACTCCGAACCCTCAGCTTTGCACTAGAGTCGAGCCATGGACTGTAGACGATGGAGAACGTGCTTTACAAATACCCCCAAGGATCACCTGCAAATATACTAATTATGATCTGCTAAAATAAAACACAACTCTCTAACAAATCTCTCTCTCTAACAAATAAATAAATATGGATATCAAACAAATATTCATGTGTCAACATATTCAAATAAAGGACAGAATTTCAATGTAATTAAAATAAGCAAGAAAAACCGTTCTACATTTTTTTTTGTGGAAATTATAATTATCTTTTAGTGATATAATTTCCATCAATCAATTAATCAATTCATTTGTTTATTTAATAAGTGCAGACTCAAATTGCACTCGTGATTCACTTGACATTTGGCATTTTTTTCTTTTCATTAATTTATTATTTTAGTCACAAGGAAACAGTGCAAAGCAAGGTAGGGAATGCAAACATGAAAGTCAACAATGGTGAAAATGATGTTTTATAGTACAATTCAAACACTAAAATTAAATACTGTATAGAAGGAAATTACTAGTACTACTACCACTAATAATAATAATAATAATAATAATAATAATAATAATAAAACAAATAAACTAAAAATCCAGTAAATTGATGAATCAAAGGGGCAATGTAAGTACATAGATATACAGTACATTTTTAACCTTTCTGGTAATTTTATCCATGAATTTCAGTGACTGGAAGTATTTGGCAAAAAAATTAATCTATCTACTATCACTATTTCTTCTTCTATAACTGTCTACAACTGTCCCTAATCCTTCTACACAAGACTATTACAAGTACTACAGTGTAACTGCTCCTAGTACAACTGTTACTGCTGTTACTACTCCTACTACAAGAACTACTGCTGCCGCAAATACTCCTGCTACAACTATTACTAATGGTAATTTCAGCCTTGGTTCTGTCTGGGCAGCAGTAGTTCAGTTCAGTGGCACAATAACTTGGTTATCAATGATGCTTTGGGTATGAATGATTCAGCATGCATCATATCCAGAGGCAGTGTATTAGTTTGTTAGTGAAGGTAACTTCTCTGTATTATTGAGTGTGTAATGCAGGGGATGCATGTTGTTGTCCATGATGCCAAAGAGCTTGAAACATATCCGCTATACACCCCCTGGATCCAGCATGACTCCTGTAACAAAAAGGTGTTCATGAGATTTTAATTATGTGACTCCCTGCTGTAATCACTTCCAGTGGGTCAGAAGGTGTTGGTTAAGCTTCTAGAACAGCTGTGTTAAATTAATTGTTTATAGTAACAGTAAGTATGGCTGGCGATCCACATAATCTAAGACAATTAAACTGATCTAAAACTGTCATGTATGTAACATTTAAACACATGTTTATATGGTGAAGGTTTTAGTAAGTAGAATTTAACATTTAAATATTTGATGAAAACTATATACACAGTATATATGCTTTCTGACACTGAAGGTGTGCAAAAAATAATCTCCTTTAAACAGTTAATAGTGAGATGTGTCTGCTAAGATGTGTCCGTAAAGCGTTCATAACAGCTGTAATCTGAGGTGCTGTCACTTGGTGATTTCTGAGGCTGGTGACTCTAATTGAACTTCTCCTCTGCAGCAGAGGTAAGTTTTGGTCTTGCTTTCCTGGGATGGTCTTCATGAGAGCCAATTTCATCATGGGGCTTGATGGGTTTTTTGACAACGCTGTTATATGGTGCCATAGATCTGTCCAAGGGGTAGAAATCTGATCTCATTACATACCTGAGGGGGAAAAAGAGACACTAATGAGCAGCCAGTTGAGGGTTATCCTATGTGTGAGCTTGATTTTGCTGCTTCTATCACCACCTAGTGGAGGGACAACTCTCTCTCTCTCTCTCTCTCTCTCTCTCTCTCTCTCTCCTCTGTGTTCTTGTAGATATTTTACACCAAGGATAATTTTTTTGCTTGACACATAATAACCAGACAACATTCTACATTTCATATATATTATCTTTATACATTCTCAGGGTCATTTAATCCATAATATTATAGTAGTATATCCTTTTTCCAGTGTCGATGATTTGTAAAGCTGGTTGTGACAATGTCCATTGTTTAAACCATGACATACATAAGACTGATTTGAATTTAATTAATGTTGGTATTACACTGTGTGAGCTGTTGCTTTATTTTTGTGGACGGTTTAGTGACTTTTAGGTGCCAGGACACACGAAAGCCAACAGGGGGCAAGCAAGTCTCTCTTAACTACAATCAGCATTTGACTATGTCTACCTTAGTCATGATTCCAGCTGTCAAAAACTTGGGAGAGCGCCTGAGTTAAGAGGAAATAGAGCGGCTGTGAAGACCAGTGAAAATATCTGACAGGATTGCGAAAGCTTGGCTAAGAACGGACCCTGTCACTTACAAACTGATCCCGTCTATTCCCACTGGTCCTATGAGCCTTTTCTTGCTGCTTAATAAAAGAGTATTGCTGTGCTGCCTGAGTTGTGACACATTTTTGCCTTGTAAAAGCCATCTAATTAATATATTAGGAATTTAAAGTGCCTTATAAAAGGCTAATTTGCAGCATCACCAGACAGTTTCACAAAATTTCACTGCCTGGAAATCACAGAAAGCAAGATCAAAGCAATTCTCACTTTACATTACATTTAGGGTTATGGAGACAGGAAAAAGAACATGAACATAAAAGAAAAGAGTCAAGTGAATACAGGGGGGAAAATGCGCATGGGAAAGAGTAGCTGGTGAATGGTGTGGAGAAAGTTGGGTCAAATGTGTAGCTGGTGCAGGTAGACCGTAATGCAGCAGCCCTTGCTTTGGGGCAGGAAGAGAATAAGGGATGCATTTGAAAGATGCATGTGGTGATGAATTAGAGCTGTTAACCTCAATGGTCTCAGGATACCAGAGAACCAGCGGCAGGCCAAGCTTTGATAGTATGATTAAAGGGATGGGCTGAGGTCAGCACAGGCAGGTTCACAAAGGTGTAAGTGACTTCATCCATATATGACCAGCTTAAAGTAATGTCTATGGATGATGGAGACAATGTAGAAAATTTCATATAGGCACAAAATGTCATTACCTCTGCACTTGTGAATGCATAACAATTCACATGATTCAATTTGGATGAAAGGATGAAAGATGAAAGAAGTAGAATGAGGATGAAAGGAGAGGGAAAGGGGCGGGATTAGAGTCTGCATCTATTACAATTATGGTTACTTACAGCATGTTTGTATGAAAGCAAATTAACTCCAGTCACTTTTCTCAATATTAGTTTATAGATAATTTCATTTTTAATCTGAGGTTTAATTGGATTAGATCAATAATAAGATGAGATAAGATAAGATAAGATAAGATAAGATAGGTCTTTATTAATCCGGAAGGAAATTGTTTTTCCAGTGGCTGCATATTTAAAAAAAGATACAAATACAATAGGGAAAAAAACAAACAAAAACAAAAAAACAATATAAACAGATATAAATAGAATAAAAAAATATTATGCAGAAAGACAAAAATTATAGCACCTTTCTACATGTAAAGCTGAACAGACAGTAGAATTTTACTTTGCTCAAAAACAAGGTTTTTCAAATGTGTATATAAGCTCTAAAAAAATGACACTCATGACATAACCTATTCTGCGTTTTCTTTAATCTATCCCTGAATCCCTTTCTTTACTTTCAAGACACAGATGAAAGAACTAACCATCAATGTCAAAACGCTGGAGCTTAAACAAGTTCTTATTTGGGCTTATTCATTAGAACACTGTAGCAGCATCTTCCCTATTCCAGGAATATTTGAAGCTATGAGATTTGCAATGGGTCAATGGTTAATATAAACAAGCTTAATATTGGTAATATCCTCCGTTTCTATCCAAGCTAATGCACACCCACTCTCATATTTTACTGCTGAAACATCCATCTTATCATCTTTGACGTGACCGCATCAACCCATCCTCATTTCCTTCTATATCACACTGTGAATAAAAATCCCAAAACACTAATGGAGGAGATGGAGTAGAACATTGAGTTTCCATTAGTGGTGGAAGCAGCTGAAGCCCATTAGTAGATATTCAGTCCTGGCAGTGTACAAGCTCCACTAGGAGGATGCAGGTCCACCTGGCAGAACACCCTGGCCATTTGGATGCCCTGAGCAATAGCGGGCACGAGCTCCAGCTGCTCTTCCAATGGTAAAAGAGCCAAGCCTGAGAATGGCTCTGGAATGCATCAGGAGCCAATGAGCAGAGAAAGTGATGGGCTGCAGCCAATCAAATCTAGACACACAAGATGAGAAAAATGATGAAAATAAAAAGCTGCAGGTGATGACAGAATTGGGGAAAACTCTAGAGAGATACTTAGAAAAGACAGCTATAGGAGAGATACAGCATGTATGTGGTGGTGAATAAATGGATGAACAGATGGGACGGATGAATGAATATGTGGATAGAATAGATGAGACGTTTAAATATATATACATATATTATAGCTTATGGTGAAAATATGGTTTGAGTTGCCATTATACAATTTAATACATTTTAGAAAGTAGTTTAGATATAAAAGCTAATTACTAAGAGTTTTGAATTGAGTCAGAGATATTAGTGTGACAAAACATTAAACAGTATGATGATTATGCCCCATAGGCTGGAATTAAACACCTCCTGAGATTAAAAGTGCTCCATTTTAATATATGCACTTGATAACACTTCTGTGTTTTTATTGTAATAGCTGCCCAAGTGTCAGCCGTTAATTTTCCAGCTATTGAGAAATTTGGGCTAAATCCACATCCTATTTTCTGACCGACTACTGAGAGAATGCAATTTTCAAAACTGATTTGGAACCTGGAGCGCTGGGTAAGTGAGCAGCCTAATGCAAGATTGCTCTTGTGCGCTGTGAGCATCCAATTAACTGTGACTGCAAAGCAGATTGAAGAAATGAAAGAAAGCAGAATACAACATTTTTATTCCAACTGTGATGGGGCCTGACATCTGAAAGTACATGCTGGAAAATATGCTGAAGTGATTAATTCTTCGATTCGCTTATAAAAGTTGAACGATACTAAAATGATATTTTCAACATGAAATCTAAAGTAAATCACATTTCTGTTTCGAAAACATGCTTAGATCATTTTGGCTTGAGAATATCAGAGAGCTACTATATTAAAATTACTGGTCTTAGTAAAAAAAAATTTATCATTTTAAATGACAATTTTAAGATTAGCAAAGTGACACAATGGGTCGAATTTACAGAATTACAGAATTTAAGAGCTGAACCCTTACAGCTCAGGGTCCCTGATTTGAGTCTGACCATGTGTTTGGGGTATTAAATTAAAAACTGTTGGTTTGGTGTGTTCTTTTACTAGCCATGTACTGTAGGTGACCTAGAATTAAGGTTAGGGATGCTGGTTATTGAGCTTGGAGTTTGCATGTTCTCCTCATACTTGGTGGGTTTCCTCAGGGTACTCCGGTTTCCTCCCATAGTCCGAAGACATGCAGATTTGCCTAATTGGAGTTCCCAAATTGCCTGTAGTGTGTGAATGTGTGTGTGAATGTTGCCCTGA
Organism: Clariallabes teugelsi; assembly: GCA_030014215.1. NCBI lineage: Eukaryota > Metazoa > Chordata > Actinopteri > Siluriformes > Clariidae > Clariallabes > Clariallabes teugelsi. The sequence goes on from JAQMYG010000033.1 coordinate 25,547,278, forward strand.
GGTCCTACCACAATCGTAAAAGTGGGAATAAATACATTGGCCACCAGTGGCCTCCACAGACCCTAGTTGGACTACAGAGGTTCCTAGATGGATGGTTATTTATTTTAAATTGTAAATGTGGTGCCTTTTCCAAGTGCTCCCATGACAGATTGACCTGAACCTATCAAGGTTTGGTTGAAGATGAATGGATGATGGCTAATTTAGCCCTATTTACATTCCCAATTGTACATCAGGACAGTTGGAATATTTTGGGTGTCAAACCTTGAAACTGGTATAGCATATGAAAAGGGCTCCATAATATTTTGTCAATACTTAGCATCCATGTCATACTTCACATTAAGGTAGATAAGCAGACACATATTACCCTCGTTTGCCCTCATAAATCCTCATTAAAACACATTTTGCCTAATTTACATGTATCCATAGAGATACGGTTCTCGATCGCAACAACACGTTTTGTATGCAGCACCTCCTGCAGGTGAGAGAGTGAATCGCTTAAACTTTCTTTTAGGTGGTATCTTGTTATACCATACAGCAATGCTTCATCTTGTACCCATGCTCTTGTCAGAGAGCTGATTGCTTTTTATTCCCAGCTGCTGTTTCAGTATGCCAAACTCGATTCGGGTACTCTGTAACCACATTAGCCGTCTGCCGTGGCAATTTCTTTTTACTCCCTCCGACTATTCAAGAGACATTACAAATAGCATCTTTATCCTATGTAATAGTCTGTGTACTGATATCCTGCCATCTATTTATCACCCCGCTCTACTTCATCTCCAGATTATTGTTCTGTTTACTCCAAGCTTTCCATTTTCTTCCTCCTGATATGGTGGGAGACCAATAAAGAAATCACAGCACAGATACTAGATTGTTGTAGGAGTAAAGATGAAGAACACAGTGGGCTTATCGGAATTTACTGAAATATTAAACAAAGTGAACTCAAAAGAGGTTCTTTGTTTTTATTCTTTTTATTCTAAGGCAAGTGGTTTGAATGCAAAAACAGATACCATAAACAGTTATGGATCTTTTTTTTCCTTTTCTTTTTGCCCACAGGTGTCACATCTGGTTGAATCAAGGAGAAAATGACCAATGCAAATTTCCCTTTGCCCCATGTCCTGATGGGCCAGAAGGTGGCATAGCAGGTAGTGTTGTGAGTATGTGAATTTCATTGGCTCTTTACATGCACTTTGCACAGTGACAATCTAATCTAATCTAATCTAATCTAATCTAATCTAATCTAATCCACAGTTTAGGATGAGGGTCACAGCTCATCCCTGAGCTTTGGTTATTGTTTTTTTTTTCTTCTAGGGATTTGCATGCTCTGGCCATGTCTTAGTGAGTTTTCTGTCACTGTCCAAAGACATACCAGTAAATGAAATGACAATGAATTATATCCCATGTAACCCTGACCAGGACAAATCAGTTACTGAAGATAGATGAAAGAAATTGGCAAATATTTAATGTAGGTTAGAATTCGCAATTAGTAGGAGGCAATATGTTGTCTGCCAATCTGAACTTCTGTCTTTTAACTTTAATGACTGCAAATTGCTACAGTATCGACTGCTGTTTCAGCAAACCTATTGGTCAAACAAAGAAAGTAATTCAGGCAAATGAGGCTCATGACATCCAGCAGTGATAAATATATCTACAGGAGAAACTTGGTTCATCTTTTGTCAGGGTGTGTATACAACAACTGCAGCCGAACTTCCTCAAAAGAGCAGAAATGTAGGTGGACTTCCATAAACAGCCACCGGCCCACGTTGCTACTGGAGATAAATGTCACAGCTGTGTATATGGTTGAGTCATTCGAGTTTCTGGAGGCCTCCATCTGTTACCACCCTGAAGTTTATAAAAGTTCAGCAAATGCTACTTACCCTGGATTTGCTCAAGACATTCAGCTTTGCCAAAGCAAAGACCTCTGAATCAAAGTTGCAGTTTGTTTTGTGCTCCAGAGAGAGGAGGGTCATTGGCTATAAAGATCATCTGATCATATTGGGGAAACACAACCTCAGGTGAACAACAACATATACTTAATATATACAACATAATAACAGTTATAACTTTTATTTATCATGCAATTATTTATTTAACAAAAATAAAACCAACAAGAAAAGAACATGTGGGCATAAGTACCCCCTCACTGCTTCCACTGGATTTAAGATGGTAAGTTGCAGCCAGGTGCTGCTAATCATCAGACCTTGATTAATTGATCATAACCAGGTGTGTATAAAAGCAGAAGTTTTGGCAGTTTGCTGGTCTGGAGCATTCAGTGGTGTGTTATCACAGTGCCAAAAGAGGAAGACCCGTCTTTCCAGGAGTGGACGTCCCAACACATTCACCCCATGGTTAGACCGGGCAATGCTCAAAGAAATACAAAAAACACAAGATCTACAGCTCAGACCCTACAGGCCTCACTGAACATGTTAAATGTTAACATGACAAAAATCTATGACAGCACAATTAGAAGAAGACTGAACAAGTAAAGTTTGGTTGGAAGGGTTGCTAAGTAAAAACTCTGTCTAAGAAAAGTATAGAAGCATGACTGAGGTTCGCAAAACTGCATCTGAGAAAATCAAGTCTTCTAGAACAATGTCCTATGGAATAATGAGACCAAAGTGAAGTGGTTTGGCCTTAATGCCCAGCATCATATTTGGCGAAAACCAAACAGCCTTTCAGCAGAAACACCTCATACCCACTGTCAAGAATGATGGTGGAGGGGGGGAGGGGGGGCGGTGATTTGGGCTTGTTTTGCAGCCACGGGGCCTGGGCACCTGAGTCGACCATGAACTCCTCTGTATACCAGAACATTGTAGAAGTGTGAGGCCATCTATCCAACAGCTAAAGCTTGGTCAAAGATTAGTCACGCAGCAGGACAATGGCCTGAAACACATCAGTAAATCTATATCAGAATGGCTTTAAAAAAGAGTCAGGGTTTGGAATGGCGTAGTTAAAGTCCAGACCTCAATAAAAATGAGCAACAGAACTGAATCATAAAGCAATTGAAGAATGGTGTCTGGTCTGATCATGTCTGATCAAGAACAGTGTCTGGACTGATCGTAATTTCTGCATAGCTTACCAGTAAAAAATATGGAATGAGGATGCACTACTGGAAGAATGTGTGACGCTCTGGGCAACGTTCCGCTGGGAAAACATGAGTCATGGCGTTCATATACATGATACTTCAGCAAATACCCACCTAAACTATAGTCATTTTCGAACAGCGGTCCCCCTCAACATGCTGCTTACTCTTTCATTTGGTAATTCACATTGACCCCACAAAACTGGCATGAAGCCATGTTAGTGTGTGAAGAAGCATGAAGCATGGGTGAGGTGGAAAACAACAACGTCTGTGTCTAGTGTAACGTATAATGTTGGAAATAACTCACATATCATTGTTGGAACTCTCTAACTGTTATGCCTGTTTCATTACATTCAGTAATGGTTAGCTGCTAGCTGTTTATTCTTCTGGTGGCAGATATACATCACGTGACTCCCATTCCACGATGCCGGGTTTCCCTCCCACGCAGATCTTATTTCCCCTCTGTGACTACCTATACTGCCATTTTAAAGGCACAACAGCAACAACCCCCAATCCCATCTCCATGCCTTTTGAACAGAACGGTGAGACATATTGAAGACACAACAATCCTGTCTTGAGCAGGTTGTGTGAAAGGGGCTATTGCTGCAGACAATGCACCCTTTCAAATCGTCCAGGAATTATTGTAATTATACTCATTACTTTGAGATATCTGTCCATATATGTCCAGGATAAAAGTGAAACACCAGGACAATGATGACCTCTAATTTTAATTTTAGTCGGTTTCTATGGAAGTAGTATTCTCAGCAACTCATTCTTTTCTGAAGTGTCAGTGAATATATCTAAATGAAAATACAAATTTTTACACTTTAAGATTCCATTCAATCGCATTTAGCTTGATTGCAGCACACAATGTGGTGGCCAGATCATGCGAAAACGATTCCTTATGCTTCTAGAACCAGTCTTTCACAATGAGCCCTGAATATTCCTCTATAATCAGGGAAGAAAAAAATCCAACCTGGTCATTCAGTACATTCAGGTCATCAGCTGAGTAATTTTATGTTGTTGTGAACAATGTTGTGGAGGATAGACCTAACCAACTGAAGTAATCCCAGATCACAGAACTGCCTCAAGAGGCTTATAAAGTGGACACTATGCATGAAGGGTACATCGCTTCATGTTCTACCCTTCCTACCTTGACACAACCATAATTCTTTTTTAATAGGATAAATTGAACTCATCAGACCACATGACCTTCTTCCATTGCTCCAAAGTCAGACTGAATACTTTTTTTTTTTTTTCTAATAAGCCGCCTTAACAAGTGGTTTTCTCATGACCACACAGCTGTTTATTCCCAATCCTGTGAGTTCTCCTCACACTCCTCCTCACTCCATGTGCTCATGGAAATACTCTTACTTTCACTATTAAACATACTGTAGTTATGCTTTTTACTGTTGATTTTTTAAATCATCAAACTTCACTAAGGGTTTAAAGTGATCTCCATTCATGATTTTTTTTTCTGACCATAGTTCTTTCACAAAAATTGATAGTTCAGCAATATCCTTCCAGATTTTGGTGCTGAAGGGTTCTTAACCCAGTTCCAGTAATTTCAGATCTTGATCAGTTTCAGACCAGTTGTTTTCTTTGCTTGATGCAGCCCAATAATCTGACCCTTCTGAAATGGCTAGGTATTTTTGTTGCCTAGGCAGTGTATGTCTAATCTACTATATTTGTACAGCATTGAATGTTCTGTGGTCTTCGTCCTGTGTGAATATTGGCTGTCATGCACCATGACGACAAAAGCAAACACATGTTTTTATTCTGATTCAAATGTTCAAATATGACAATCGAAGTCATTTTAATAATAATGAGACATTACATTTGTGTATTTGACACTACCTAACTGACCTGTCCCTGACCAAACACTGAATCCAAGAAAATGTAGAATGACAAGTATTTCAGAATCTGAAAAATATTATAGATTCTATGTTTTAGAAAAGGCTTCACTTTACAATTCAAGGTTGTTTTTTTATTTTTTATTTGTGGACTGCAAGTAATGGCCCACATTTACAGAGCTACATTTGCAGCAGGTCAGCATCCTCCCTTGCTCTACATGCATTAATGCCCTCACACAGACCAGCCTTGTTCATGCACAAAGTAGGGGAATTAGCAAGTCAAATAGTCCTGGGTTATTTTTTACCCCAGAAGAGGTCATGTTTAAGGTGGAATAGGGGTTGCAGTATTACAGTTCAAACTGTCAAGTGACTCAAATTACCAGCAACATCACACCAGCGGCCATGCACAGGGTCCTCCTACAATACTGACGCAGCAAACAAGCCGGGCAGAACTTGAACTTCTGTGCAAGGTTAAAATAAATAAATAAATAAAATGAAAAAAAGATGTCATTACTTATAAAAAAAAAAAAAGGTGTCAGAAACATGGTTTAAGTTGTACGTATATAACAACTGCATTGTCTGATATAATCATATATCAGAAATACTTACAAATACCATAAATGCATGGATACTGTATAAATACATAATGTATTCATTTTATTTGCATGTAATGAAAAAAGACCATCATAAGGACTGACACAACA
>JAQMYG010000033.1:25562454-25582263 GCA_030014215.1 Clariallabes teugelsi
TTTCAAGCACAACAAAGGGAACAGATTTATTATGCAAGGGTGTTCCATCCCCCATCCCACCCCCGCTGTTAAAAAAATGTAACTCGGTAACTTTTACTCTGAGTAAATTTTTATAAGGGCAACTTTACTTGTACTTCAGTAAAAGTTCACTAAAGTAACAGTACTTTTACTTGAGGACAAAATTTTATTACTCTTTCCACCTCTGCACATAGGCATATTGATTCTGTTCGCTGATTGGACAAGACATCTGTCACTCAAAATACACAGGAAGTACTGCAGCCACACGGGCATTTAGATGCGTAAATGGCCCGCGGGTCGGCAGTGAGACCCCTGCTTTATAGAGAGCAGAGCGAGTCGCTATTAGCACAAAAGATATGACACTAATCAAATAAACCAATAGCTTTATGTGATCTGCTTTTAAGGCATGATATAAAAATGATAAAATCTAGTAAGGTCTGTGTCTCTTTGAGTGAGTGAACGCATGGATGACAGTGAAAAAAAAAATAGAATGAAATGGAAAAGCCATTTAGCAAACCGAACAAGTGTCCAGATCATAGACTCATCCAAGCTAAAAAACAGAGTAATATATTATTAGTATGACTCATATTGTACTTGAGTCGTATTCATACATCTGATGTTACATTTACCTACACTGACCATTCACATTTACATTATGATTGTATTCAACAATAGCAGGCGCTCACTGGAGACATGATGAGATTCGTCATGGCTCTGTGCACAGCCTGAATGAAAATCTCATGTCCCAGAGACAGAATCACCTCACACACCCCCGTCTAGGAACATCAAACCTGAGCACCTCCACATGAACCCCGCAATTCCCTCCATCTCATACTCTTGGCTGTTTTAAGAGTGCTGTAGCTTTCTCTTATCAGACTAAATGGATCAGGGTTGCAGGGCTGGTGAATGTTGCAGGGGTAATTATGTCCTTCTGGACTGAATTATATTGACCATTGCCCTGGAAGCCATTGTACTGGGGACATTCTTGTTCATTTTTATGTGTTTTTTGTAAAGGATCATTGGTGGACTAAAGGAAAATAAAAATCTGTGGTGCTTTATGGATAAATGGACGGTAACACTGGTAAATGGTTTTGAATTTAGATGCGGCATGACGACTGTTAAGATATATTGTGGTGTAGGCATGAACACACGTGAGCACACTGTGCAGTAACTCAGAAACGTGGTTACCTTGACCAGTGTGCACCACTGACCTGTCTTCTTCTTGGAGTCATTGTTACTCTAAACAATGCAGTTATCTCTGTATACCCTAAAATTACAGTGTTATTCTCTCTCTCTCCCTCTCTCTCTCACTTGCTCGCTCGCTTGCTCACTACCATGTTTCCTCTGGATGCTGATTAAACCACTTCATCTCTGTCACTTCCATTCATCCATTCTGAGCAGATTTGTTCATGTTTAGGACTGCTTCTCTCTTGTTTGTGTCCTTCACAGGAACATGCAGTAAATTTTCTGTCTCCTGTCCTGATGCTGTAGTGGACCTGAATGAAGGACAGAAGCAGTTTATAAAAAATTGTGTTAGGGAGCATGAATTCAATAGCATTGGGAAAAAAAAAGTTCTACTTCAGATACGAATAGTGAGCTTAGATTTTACAATATTACAATATTTGGTCACTGATAACCGTTTTTAAAAGTATACATGACTTGATCTTTTAAATCAGTTTTTATATGAAAGTTGTATTTCATGTGAAAGGTTAACCTACAGGGCGGCACGGTAGTGTAGTGGTGCAGTGGTTAGCACCGTCGCCTTGCACTTCCAGGGTCCGGGTTCGATTCCCGGCCAGGCTTTATTCCCGTCTCTGTGTGCGTGGAGTTTGGATGTTCTCCCCGTGCTTGGTGAGTTTCCTCCCACAGTCCAAAGATATGCAGGTTAGGCTAACTGGTGTTCCCAAATTGCCCGTGGTGAGTGTATGTCTGTGTGCCCTGCGATGGATTGGCGCCCTGTCCAGGGTGTACCCTGCCTCTTGCCCTAAGTCTCCTGCGATAGGCTTCAGGCCCACACCCCCCCCCCCCCCCACACACACACACACACACATCATCCCCCCCCCGCTACCCTGAATATGGGATTAAGCGGTAATGATGATGAGTGAGTGAGTGAGGGGTCACCTATGACAGGCAATGGAAATGTGAATAACTTCTGATCCTGAGATGTCAAATACTCTGTTCATTCAAAAAAAAATGGCAGTCTGACAACTTATTGATTGAATCATTCAACTTATCTCACTGAAGAGGAAGCACCTGGTTAATGCATGCCAACATAGTACAGTATATGAAATAAGTGCATCGAGTTGAAACCCCTCATGACAGTGTCAGTACAAAAACTGGACCAGAGAAAGCCTTTGAAATTCAAATACAGCCAAAGCGCATTTGTAATACAGCACTATTTATCTTTAATTTGTAATCTGCATAACTGTGCCCTCTAGTGGTGGGATAACAAGGTCAGAATGACTTCTGGTTTAAACAGTCTTGACCTCTGTGTCATGGGGTTGTGAAGTGATTCCAAAACTAAGTCATTTATTCAGGCCTAAATTGGTTATTGTTAAATTTTTTGTGCTCTGCATTTGTCATATTTAAAAAGACTGTTCTTGGGAACAACAATTCATATTTGAGTAGATGGAAAATAATGACCAGTATGGTAGGACCTCAGTGTTTAAACCACAGACCTAATAGCATTTATTAGCGAGAAAGTTCTTTTTTTTTTGTACAAGAAAAATGTTCCTCATAGGGGTTTTAGGCTCATTATTGCTTTCTACTGGAGTTCTGGAACCTTTTCAAAGGAGAATTTCACTGTTGAAGTGTTAGCAATAGACTTTTTTCATGGGTCCCCAAAAGACCCTGTTTCTATGCTAGATGTTACTTAAAAAACAGTCCAGATCATTCCTAGTTTTACATTTTCACAGAGTTCACATGACACATGGCAAGAGTTTTGCATATCGCAAAACATGTGTAACCGGGTTCTTTTCAAAATTTCCATATTTCTCAGAACTACTTTAATTGATCAGAACTAAATACTTTGGAATCCTTGCTTAGTTCACTTAGGATTTCTCTTCTTGTTGTTGCTTGAAAATTATAATATTTGTTAAGACAAATGTGTGAAGTCAGTGACATAAAGTTGGTTTATTAGTTTATTTTTTAGCTTCCAAGAAAGGCACCATGGCATTTTTTACAGTGTACTTGGACAAGTGCTAATGAATGTGAGCTATTGTGATCCTTTTATGGTTAATATGTAATACACTAGCTATTTAGTAACCATTCTAGTTACACTTGTTCTGGTCTGAGGGTCATGTTTGGATGATGTAGCAGGTACTGATTACTATGCAAAATAAAGGCATGAAAAGCATCAATTATTTCTTAAACAGTGGAGTGTCTTAGGACCCCAAACCCCAACATTCAGACTAAAACAAAAAAAATTATTGTATTCTTTCTACATGCATGCTTCTCCATCCAGACCACAGAAGATGACAAATGAATGTTGATAAATGAAACTGTGACCTAATGCCTTTTTCAGGAATAAAAGTTTTTTTTTTTTTTATTCGTGGAGCCCAGCATGCTGCAATGTGGACACAGTAACCTTTCCACCAATCAATATATAACATGTCTGGACAAAGCCTGGGCACTGAGAGACATTGATTTCCCAAGAACTCACTTACTGGTGTGTTTTATCCCCTAAAGCCACATGCTGGAACCCAATATAAAATCGTCACACACAAATCAAATAGAATCTTAAAACCTCATAATTTCCACAACCATATAAGTCATGTACTATGAACCAAATGTGTCTTTTCCACCTTATGATGTCCATTCATGGTGAAACCTAGGTGAATTTGAGACATTGTAAAACGCTAAACTAATATTTGCAAAAGAAAAAGAGAAAAGCTTTGTTTAAAAGACATCATTAAAATTAAGTAAAAGTAGTCTGGTGCAAAATGTATTTATTAACCAATGCTCTCTTTCATGTATTTGCACTTATAACAAGCTGACTATGATGAATAAATAAATAACTTCGATATGTCGCAGCCTTGAGCAATTATGCTGCAACATTTATTGAGTAATGAAAGACATTTTCTTTTTTCATCTCCAGCTACACAATCCACTTTCCAATTTGGATCATCTACTAAGAAGCGTCCTACATTAAATGTGGGGAAATTAAATGTGATGGGGTTGAAGCTTTTGGCTAATATTAAGCATAACTCTATATTTAGTTAAGTCAGTAGCACCGCATGGCATTTCAGCTATCATAAAATTGTTTGATTTTTTTTTTTTACATTTTCCCCTAAACAACACGTTTACAAAATCAAATCATTTACAAATCGTTTATTCATGCAACAGTGTTAGAATGTTGACCCTGACAATCTGATCTGACAATAAAATTCATAAATTTTTGCTAAGAAATGATGAACACTTGTGTTTTGTGAACACTTGTGTGATGTTACTTCTTCAGGGCTGGGCTCACTGAGTCTGGCCTGTTATTTATAAAAGGTTGAAATGGTATGGCATGATGACAAAACAAACTGGAAGACATGTGTCATGTATGAATCATATGATAATGTACATAAGCATATGACATATGACTATGTATTAGCAGCAAATCATTGGTATTAAGTGCCGTTTTTATTTGTTGGATATTTAGTGCAAATATAATGCTCGTCAGAGAGGACTTAGACAACCCATTTTTTTTTTAGAAATGAATAAAAAAAAAACTTGTTTTGTTTTGCATTATGACACACTGCATACTAAATAATTTAAAAGGAATTTTGTGAATTTCTTTAAGTGAAAATATTTGATGGGAGTCTGGGGTACTTAAAAGGCAGCCAATGCAGAGAGTCACCTAACTACCCAGATACAGTATCAATAATAACCGCATGAACATGAAAAGTGAGTATGAAAGTGGATGTCTGTCTCATGACTTATGTACATCAGAATAGAAGAAAGAAATTTTTTTTTGGCAGAGTGGGATACAATATAAGGGAGTTCAATTCAAACCGGGACTTTGATTTTGCCTAATAACGACACAATTATGAGTGTAATTATGAGTACGCCATAGCTATGATCAGACTGCATGCTTCACGTCTGAAACACTGGCCTCCCAGGAACTCCTTAATGGACCAAACATGTGAAAATGGCTTGGAGCGAAGTCAGGACTGTACTGATGATGTGGGAATAACTCCCAGCTGAGTTTCTGCAATGTGCAAGTGGTGTCATACATTCTAGATTCATTACACACCAAGTGAAATATTTCAAGCCCTTTGTTGTTAAAATTTTGATGAGCTCATGAAAATCAAAAACCCTGTATCATTTTCTTGAACTCTGAACCATAATCTTCAAAATGAAAAAAACTTGCCACATTTGGCGGCATCCGCCTCAACCTTTTAAGCTTTTTCTTGCATAGCTTTTCCGCACCACCTTTCTGCTTAGTTCAGTGAATTTTGACAGGAGAGATGAAGAAAAGGAGGGGAGTGGTGGAACAAAAAGATTTTACTTAGGCAGAGCAAGATACATTGCTCCGACTATGGGGTTTTGTGAATGAACCTACGTTCTGAGTATAGTAGACACCAGGATACAGTATATGAGAACCCAATGGGCAGCTCTGCCTTCATAATGGACTGGTCCTTGGCAAGAAAATACTAGTAATTCATTGTATAGGGAACAAAGTGCTTCTTCAGTAAAAGGGGAATTGGTTTAAGGGGAAATTTCATCATAAGTCCCGGTTTGACTTGAACATTCCTTCTATTTTGACCACAGAATGATTAACCTTCTTTCTTGTTGATCATTAACATTTACAATGCCCAGCCCAAAAAAGAGTCACCACTTCAGAAGGTTCAAATTATTGGCCTGCATTGAGTACTGAAGAAACAACTAAGGAGATTTGAAATGACTGGAATTAAGTTAAGAACTGTCCAACACATCATAACCAGTAGGGACAGTGCTGAACCTTAAACTTCATGGAAGAAATGTGGACCACTTGAGAAAATGGACCTCGGATTGCGAGTAATGCGGTTAAGTATGCGCTCATGCGAGTGCCATCAACGATGTTCCTTGTTAATTTTTCCGATAAAACAGTCTTTCCGTTAATATGTGTGTGTGTGTGTGTGTGTGTGTGAAAAACTCAAATAAGAGAGGAAGGCGGGGTTACTGTGTAAGACGGAAGGGGGAGGGGGGTCTAATTCCTCCTCTCCTCTTACTTTAGCTTCACACACATACACAAACACACACACACACGCATAAACGGAAACACTTATCTGTCGAGATTTATTTTTACTTTTTTTTTTAAAGGTAAAGTGCAGGTTAATTTGTTTTATTTTTACTTATATTTTGTATTAATTATTTTTATGTATTCAATGTATTCACTTTAATTCTATCCAGTATCCACACTTTTGGACAACTTATTTGTTATTATTATTATTATTTTTTTGTTAATGAAAATATTACTATGTTTTGTTTTAATGATATTTTCTATAATTTTGGTCAACAACATTAAATATTTAAGACTTATATACTTGTGTAAATAATTTGTTTATTTATAAAGACAATGGAATATATATAGTTATATTGAACAAGCTGTTTAATATTCATTTAAGTATTATTTAGAAAAAAAGTGGAAAATTCATATCACATGTAAGTTTCTTAAGTAAGCTTAAAAGAAATCTGATGTGATTTCAAATAATTAAAGCATTAAAAAGGTTACTACATGTCAACATTTTGTAGCAGATGACTACTGCATATTAAAAGCTAAAATCTTCCAAGAACTTCAGTTCAAAGCAAATCTGTATAAAATTTTACACCAACTGAAATGGCAATGATGCACAGTACCCGTTATGTGTCACATCAGGCCTGTACTTTAGTAAGGATGAATTAAAGGAAAGGAAAAAAAAAAAAACAGTGGTTCTGTAATGTTTTGGACTACATTTCCCTGCCATGGTTCAGGTCCATTTATTGCCTTTGAGGGAAGAGACACTGCAAATCAAACAAAGTTCTTCTGATTGAATATCTTTATGCTATGCTAAACCACTTCTATCCTGATCGGACTGGTCGCTTCCAGGATGACCCCACCCATATCCACAGAGTATGCGAGCTCATTGAATGGTTTGATGAGAATTAAATTGGTCACATGATGTGGTCTTTGCAGTCATCAGATATCAACCCATCAATGAAATTATTCTCCATTATCAAAATATCTTTTGGAAGTGAAAGAGCTCTCAAACACAGTTCCAGATATTGTTAAACCTGTTTTAAAGGTGGCCTATGACGTTGTAGAGTATCCTGGTTACTCAACACCTGACTATGACGCTTTATGTTGGTTTTTCCTTTAATTCACCCATCTGTATCTAAGTAAATGTAGATGCAAAATACCTTGTGCTGTTAATCTTTTTTATGTTAGTCTTTATTTACCTCCATGTAAGTTTAAGATCAGTGGCACCACATGTAAAGAGCTCCTCATAATGCACAAGTCTTACTTAATATAGGACCCTTATAGTGGCTGAGACAGAACACCACAAAGTCAAATGCTGTCTGCCTACACCAATTTGTGTGGCCTTGTAAACAAAAATGATGGAACCCTTGAAAATCTGACATCAGTCACATTTTCCTCTATTTTGTATAGTTAAAATCTATCTCTAGTTAAAGTTATTGCATTCCCTGAGTTAATTTATATTTGTCAGGTTGTAAACGCTAACATAAAGCCAATAAAAGCCCTTTTCATTTATATTGTGGTACCCTCCACCCACTACCAGGGGGCAAAACAGAGATTTGGGGCTACTTTATCACATTGCAGAAAACTTCCAGTTCAGCTATTCAGTGCTTAAACTATCCAGATTACACAATTCAATCTAAACAAAAAAAATGTAAATAATAAAAGTAAATATAATGTGAATAATACTTGCAAGTTCCAGTAGGTTTGGTTTAAACATATGAATGTTTAGAAAACATATAAGTGTAGAAAACATATGTTTTCTAGCATCAGTTAGTGGCCTTAATCCATTACCAAATTTGTGCATTCAACAACCATGTTTTTTGTGTTTCACAGCTCATTGGTTTTCCCCATGGGATTGATGACAAAAGGATTTTACATGTGCACATACCTCAGGAAACAGGAAATGACCAAAGGTGACATTGAACATCCTGGAAACTTAAAACAATGTAAAAAATTTTTTTTCTTTTTTTCACTTTCTTTTTATATTCAACACATTGTGAGAACTTGTATAAAGATGATTTAACTAACAGAAAAGGTGCGGTATAAGAATTCTTATTTATCATTTTCACCACACCCATTCTCTTGAAGGGCTGGGGTTGACTGTGTTTTTGCACACGCAGCATAAATTTATTGATGCTATTCCTGGACTGCATTAGATCAAATGTGATTCTGATGTGTTATATAAAACACTGTGATAACAAGAGAATAGGGAGATTAAAACCTTCCACGTGGGATTTTAAGTTCTGGGAAGCATATCTTGAACTTGTGAGAAAATCTAATTCTTTAAATTCTTTAAGGTATTTAAGGATTAATGCACTGCCTGGGTAAAAAGGTCACCATTTCAGAAGGGCCTGAATAAAGTAAAGAAAGCAACTTTGAAACTAGCTGAATTTAGTTAAAAACAGTCCAGCGCATTTCTAAAAGTTGAATGTGATGCACCAAACTGTCAACTTGGCTGAAGAAATATGATGAAGAATGACCGTGATCTAACATCACTTTACTTCTTGGTGAAATTTAATTATAAAATCATGATCAGCCATGATTAACAGTGAAAATAAGACCATTTCCACACACAGTGTGACAAGAATTCTTCGGATTGGGAGTAAACAGCTGTGTGGCCATAAGAAAACCATTTGCTAGTAAGGCTAATAAGGAAAAAAAATGCTTGAATTTGTTAGGCAGCATAAAGATTGGTTTACTCTATTCCAGAGTGATTAGCATTTCAGCGTAAGAAAGGAAAGCTCATGCATACACTGTACAAGCCTCTGGAGGCAGTGGTATGATCTGGGGTTGCTTTATTTGGTCAGAATTAGGGTCGGTAATGTTATGTGGCAATAAAATGAAGTCAGCCGACAACCTGAACATAGTGAATGACCAGGTTGTCACATCTATGCATTTCTTTCTTCCCTGATGGCACAGACATACAGTATTCCAGGGCCCAAAGTGTGGTTCTGGGAGCACGAGGAATCAATTTCACATGTAAATTGGCCATTGGATGTTATAATCAAAACTTAAGGTGATTGAAATATATATTATAGTGTACAACCTTTTCCTCCTCACGGTGGTATATAAATTAAAGATATTAACAGCACCGATGATTTTCTGTTGAAGGTGAAATCAACACATTATTTCTGAATTCAACTGACAACTGACTCATATAAGATTAAAAACAATCAATTGTATTAATTCCCTTAACTGGTCCTTATCTAATTCAGTTCCTCCCTTAAATTAGTACAGCTTGAGTTGCAGATGAGTTTTATTGTCACTGACTCTTTCACCCCTAGGGGCAATTTACAGCAGCCAAACAAACCGCTTACCAACAGGTTTTTGGGCTGTAGGAAGAAACTAAAGCTCAGGACAGAATTAGGAGCTGTGTGCAGTAGCATTACCTGTGCCGTCATACAGTACCTATATCTTAATAATTTAATAAACTGGATGTGACACACTCAGGAACATTAAGTCATCTTCTTTTGAAAATGTAACTCAGTAATGGCCAGTCAAAATGAACTGTCTGCCTAAAGGTTGAAGGACATCTAGGCAATTTATTCATAAAACTGAATAGATAAATAGTGTTTCAGTGGAAATAGATGAGACAGTGAATTTTTGCATCTGTCTGGAGTCTGGAATGACAGTATAGGTGTCTGACTGCTTCTCTTGTTCTATGTTGTTTTTCAATAATAAAAAAAATAATATTGAAAAGGGCATCTATGACATCTAAATACTTTACCAAAGAGAAATGCTGAAATAAAAACTCTTCAACTCCAGTTCTGCAGGGCCAATATTCAACACAGTTTGGTGATTATTTTGCTCAAACACAGCTGATTCAAATATTCTGCTAATAACCAGGTCCAGTTGGTTTGTTTAGGTGTTGGTGAATTACAAACACTGGCCCTAAAGGACTGGATTTGAGGAGTAATGACTTATAGAATGAATACACAACAGCATATGGTTATGCAACATACTGGTTAACCCTTTACTGTTATCTAAATCTATCCTATGAATTAACATAAACTTTAAAGAAAAAAAGTCTCTACTAATTTCCAGTTACTTTCTATGTTTTAAACACCTTACAAATTGTAGAACCTTGAGTTATATAAGATACACTACATTGGCAAAAGTTTGTGGACACCAAATAATCACACATGTGGTTCTTTCCCAAAATGTTCTCAAAAGGTGGAAGAGCAAGATTTGTCTAGAATGTCCATGAATGTTATATCATTATAATTTTCCTTCATTGGAACTAACAGGGTTAAACATTTTCTAGCATGACAAGTCCTCCTTAACCAACACACATGCCTATCCTTACTAATGCTCTTGTAGCTGAATGAACAAAAACCCACATAATCACACAAGTGACACTAACAGTTAAAATCTAGTGGAAAGCCTTCCCTCAGTGGTTAAGACATTGGACTACGGTTTGGAAAGTCCCACGTTCAAATCCCACGACCACCAAGTTGCCACTGTTTTGCCCTTGAGCAAGACCCTTAACCCTCAACTGCTAAGATGCATAATGGGATAAAAATGTAAGTCGCTCTGGATAAGGGCGTCTGACAAATGCCTCAATATTAATATTAAGCAGTGGGTGGACTACACCTGGTATGGGATGTCTGCATAAGAGTGTGAGGGTCAGGTGTCCGCAAACATTTGGCCATATAGTTTATATAACACTCTATTAGACATTACAATAAAGTACCACTACAAGTGGATTTAGCATAAATAAGTAGATCTGATATAAGGAAGTGGTTCTCTATACTCTAGCTAGCTCTTAAAGTTAACGTGTGTTTTTGTCTGGCAACAAATCAGCCTAGACATAATGACAACTTTAATCTGACATATTAGGCTGGTGGAAATAAAAATGTTCTATGGCTATAATAAAATCTCTGAATATTTTTGCTGATTTATATGAAGAAATTAATATTTGAATCTGCTCTGAATGTATATGTGGAATTTATTCCTTTATACAGGTCTTTACAGCTCGAGGGTTCCTGGGTTTATCCTGAGCTCCGGTTACTGTCTGCGTAGTATTTTGTGTGGTCTCATCATGTCCAGAAAAGTTCTCTGGTTTCCTTCCACATCCTACATAATGGGTAGTATGTGGCTATGTTAATTTGCCCCTAGGTGTGGATAAATGTTTGTGAATGTGCTTGTGTTGCATGATACACTGCACAGAACCGGTGTCCCATCTGACCCTGACAAGAATAAAATGAATATGGATATAGTTTACAAGATAAAATTCATTTAAGGTAAATATGTGAAAGATAATTAGTTTTTAGGACAAGCAATCAAAATACACTACACTGTAATACTGATGTAAAAACATAATTTAATTGATGTAAAAAAAAATTTTTTAACGAGATGTGGTCAGGATTTAACTGGACTGGACTAAGTTGACCAAAAAGTATAAGATAAGAAAAGTAAAGTAAGTAAGTAAAAAGGTAGTGAATAAGGAAATGTGTTAAGAATGGCTGCCAATGAGCATGCAGAGATTTTCCCATAGTGAGGTGGGATGTGTCTATAACATTTTAGAGAATTGACCAACAATTCTATGATTTTATGTTAAGCAGCTACTGTGAGAAATAAAAGAAAGATTATAAATAAAGTAAAAATATATGATGACATGATTCCACTAAAAGATGTAATAGATTTTTTTGGTCTCCAAATATAAGGGGGCCTTGACTTCTGAATGATTCCTGTTCATATTCATAAAACTTACTCCCAGGAACTTAGCTGGCCCATGTAGAGTCTACAAAAAATAAAAAATAAAAATAAATACAGTGACAGGTGTGATAAGAGGTGTATACAAACACAAACGAAAATCCCGGTCTCGACATCAAGCATTTAAATAATTCACCTAATAAACATTTGCTAAAGTCAGAGCTTTTGTTAAATTTTTATTATTATTCTTATTATTTTAATAATGCTGTGCATATCTCCCAGGTTATATGATAAATAATAATTATAATAATAAAAAAGTAATCTTTTGTCCTTTAATCTGTTCTCGATTTTGCAAAATATTGGGTTTGGATTTGAAATAAAAACACTCTTCTTCTTATTATTGCATTAAGAAATGAATGATCATTGAACGTAGTCAAAATGTAATAAGTAGTCATTTTACTTAGATAGCTGTGTTCAATTAAGGATATTGTGATAAACAACGTAAAGTTATTTTTATGTCACAAAATAATTTGGTACAAATGAAAAAAAAAAGGTTTTTGCATGTCAAAAGTGAAAGTAAAATCTTAAACTAATAATAATATGTCCAAAATATCTCTAAACTTGGATAAAAACTGAACCTTGTCAAACGAGTAAGTCAGGATATACAGATATTTTCTTCACATGTATATATTTAACATTGTTAGGATTTCAGAAATGTATAATTACATGGGATTTTTTTAAATTTATTAATGGCAAAGAAAAGTTTGAGTGAAAAAAAAAAATATATATATAGGTGTAAAAGGTAAAGGCAGCACTACAGCCTCAGGGAATTGTACAGCTTAGTATATTTTTTTTCTGACACTGTGTGTGTCTTCTTATGGAAATGTTATGCTACCAGAAAGACTTCGCTGAAAGTGTGTTAAGCCGTTACAGAGCTGGCGGGAAGAAGAAGAAGAAAAAAAAAAAGCGTGACACAAACCAGACCCTGATCTCTCTGGCGCTCTGTTTAACTACACCTATCTACACCTCTTCGTGTCTGGTCTGGAAGCTCTGCAAGCTTTTCTGAAATACTCAATCTGTCAGCAATTACAGCGCATTAACGACACGAATTCCCGTGCAACGAATCCCGTCGTGCTTCATTAACCCGCGCGCACAACTGCTCCTCCTCCCGGTGCAAAAGTTGCGCTTTCAGCTCGCGTATTTACCCCACATCCCAAAACCTCAGATCTTATTACTTGTAGCGGCTAAACACTCGAATGCGCTCGCAACTCTTTCTTTTAGCCTCCCTCCCAAATCCACAGCAGTTTAACTAAAAACAACCAAGCTTCAAATCGCTCCAGATCCACATGAGCGCGCAAGTATACATAAACACATACATGGTACACCTTCAATAACGCTGTATAACACGCTATAACATGGAGCGCGCACATTTCTACAAGGCTTCTTTCGGCTCTGTGCGCGCGCGGTGACGTCAACACCTTCTCTCTGCGCTGTGTAGAAGTCACTCACACACACACACGCGCACACGCACGCACGCGCGCGCGAGCTCACAGTTAACCAAGTGGAGAGAGGGAGAAAGAGAGAGAGAGAGAGAGACGACTTGAGTTGCACCGCGTAAAACCGATACAAACAGGAGTGCCGAAGCAGTGGAAGTGCGGGACACTACACACACAAACACTCATACACGCACACCGACACATTTGCGTCTTTTTTTTTTGTGTCCCCCTGGAGCTCGGGGGTTAGCGTCCGCTCCTCTCCTGCCATGGATAGAGTTGTAACTTGTCTCCTGGCTGTACTCAGTTTACTGCTTTCAGCTCGAGGACAAGTATTCCGAGGTAAGTCGTGCTGCTGTTTCCGTGTGTGTATGTGTGTGTGTGAGAGAGAGGTTTTGGTTTTGGTGTTGTGCTCTGAACTTGCTGCTCCAATCCCACGGCGAACTGGTGAAGTTTTGAGCAGCCGGATAAGGCGATGTCCTGCTTCGCGTTCCTGTCCTGAAACTTCGGCTTGTGTTTTTCGGATTCTCGGGATGGATAGATAAATGGATGCATGTATGGCTTATGGATTTACTGCTGTAGAAACTTTGGGATCTTAGAAGCCTGACTCACTAGCGTCCACAATGTTAATGTATTACGCACAGGACGCGAGCAATCACGGGTGGATGTGGGTGTCATTTCAACACTGTGTGCGTATGTGTGTGTGTGCGCTGAAGAATAAATCACATTTAGGCTGTATTTCAAAACAACAACACCTTTAGAAATTCTTAATGCGACTAGGATTAATTCTTAGGCAATATCGGGACGTTCTCTATACAGTAGGAATAGTGCACTTTTGGGATTTTTAATGTAAATTAGATTATTCCTTATATCTAGAGCCACTTCTACACGTTCCAATTAAGCCCCGTACAGCTTTCATTTGAGCCTTTTCTTTTAAAACTTCAAAGTGCACAAATGAAACTAACTTTTCCATTAATTGATTTTTTTTCTCATTCAAAAACTTTTCTCCTAAGTATTCAAGTGGCCAGCAAAGAAGTGGATAATCCTGTGTTTGAGCACTAACACACACACACACACACACACACACAGAGCTCGCAGGCTGTTTGTTTGAACTGCTCTAACCGGCTAGAAGTCTAATCTTATCAAACCAAGCCGTTACTTTTTATAGAGGCTGATCATCCCTCTAGCGTTAGACTCCAGTTACAAGCTGTCTGAACCTTCAATCACGGGCCACACTTTAGTATTCTCTACACTAAAAGAAGCCAACAAGTGAAAAAAAAAACATGTTGAATAATCCATTTAAAGACTACACAAACTTTGCTAGGTCTTTTATTTATTTATTTATTTATTTATTTATTTATTTATTTTCACTCTCTTCCTTAGTTTCAGCTCTTGTTTTTTCCTGGCACTTGTATTGTTGTATTGTTGTATTGTGCGTTCAGAACAGAATGAACAACTTGGATTAAACAGACTTGCTCTGATCCCTGGCACTCCTTCAGTGTTTTTCATTACATGGTAAAGCTTGCGGATTAACATCTCCGTCAACATTCCCCTGGTTATTGATTCTGTTAAGAGGAAACTGCTTTTTAAAACTTTTCAGGGATTTAAGAATTTCATCTGACAGGTATCAATTAAAACTTCGAAGAAAATATGTTCATTAAAAGCATTTTCCAACACAAATCCAGTATTAATCGTTATGTCCTGTTTTTTTGTTTTTGTTTAGTGTTTGGGTATTTTTTTCCACACATGGCGCACAGCTGGCACGGTCTCCGTGTGTCTTGTAGTTCTCATAGTGTCCTGATGGGGGCAGCATCGCACACGCAGACCTCCAGCAGTTCAAACCGTTACTTTCAAACACAGAAGATAAAACAATGCCATACACTCGAGTTTCCAAGTTTCCAAACATGGTCCTGGATTGCCCTCTGTCCTCTATCCATAACACAATTGTCTCTGTTCTAACACACACACACACACACACACACACACACACACACACAGACTAGGCTGTTATTAATATAATTCGTTTTGATTTGTTGAATCAGATGTGTTAAAAGAGCACCCCAGGGGTACTTCAGGAACAGGGTTTTGAACCCGTGCCCTAGTCAGGCGTAAGTCTTTGAAGGACTGACATGCTTGGAATAATTTACAGCACCGATTTGTATTTCAAAGTTTCTGTTTTTTTTTGTAACAAATATTAAATCCACCTGAATTTCACATACTGTAATATGTTTAAACATTGGAATGCTTATTATAAATATACTCTATGTATAATGTACAGAGAAAAGCATCTTATTTAGCTCTTAGTCTTTACTGACGATTACTAACCTGTTTGAGATACGATTGTGCCTCTGTGCCCCTACTGCCCCGGGTGCGTTATTTTTCTTTATTACTTTATTGCTTTTTGGCCTCTGACGTGAAAGGATATCCTGTCTGAATCTTCCAGCTGGGTCATGGTTTGCGTTCTCTTCCGTGGATTTACTCCCCCCCCCCCCGTCATTGTGTTTGAGCCCCACTGTGTTCTTTAAGCTCTGCTGCGGGTGTATTTACTCTCTTAGCCACCACACAGAAATACTTGGATCGGGCTGATGACTGTATATTTCTGAGTTAAACAGCTTCAAAATAATTGATGCAATTACCAGGGTGGAGCTGGTGTACGAAAAAGGCTCCCCCCCCCTAAAAGTACCCCTTTTGATTTGAAGTGCATTGTAGTTGAAGCAAGTTGGCCTTTGGCCTGATTCTACACTATAATACAAATAATTATGGCTATTATATGTACCTAATTATTATTACAGTAGAGCTTTAACTAAAAAGATTATTAAAATCTGAATACAGTAATTTGATACAATTATGTATTGTACTTTATTTATTAATTTATTGGATAGATGATAGATGAGTCAAATTAACAATAGGTCATTAAAGCTCATAGAAAATGCATAAGATATGTGTGGTTTGATGTAACTTGGTTTTAAATGTACCTTTTCTGGGCATTTTTCTGGGCTGTTAAAGAGAGAGTTATGTGACTGAACCCGTTTTAGTTCCTGCATCTTGTCTGACGGTTATGTCTTAAAACTTTAAACGATATTTGAGTAATTCTGCAGTCAGTCAGGTGATCAGTCAGGTTTATGTGTAATCACAGAGGTTTAGTGTCTAAGAAACGACAGTCTCAGACCAGCTGTCAGCATGCTTTAATTGTACCATATAATGTTCGCAGTTGATCTTTTCGAGTCAATGGAGAATGAAATTGGATCCCCCTTATATCCGAGTCAGCCAGATTATAACAGCCAGGGTAATAACAGTGTTAAAATGTAGTATTAACTGAGAATATTGATATCGAGTCCCCTTCTCATTAAAGGCTCGCTTCATTTTTTGCGTCCATGCATTCTCGGCATACTTCGCAGGGTATGTGCTGTGAAAATGACCTCCCGTTTGTCACAGGTCTGCTATGTGCATTTTTAGCATCCTGTTACTGAATTCCAATGGCCTGGTATTTATAATGGCTGAGCTCTGTAAACACCTTGCATTGACCGTGTGACTCCTGTGCCCCCGACCAAGCTGTACCCCATCCCCCTAAACACACACACATACACATTTAAATGCACAAAGTGCAACACAGGCTTTTAAAGGCATACATGCATACACATCTGATTGTTATTTTCTTCTTCTAATAGGTTTTCACAAGCACATGCAGACACTTAATGCCTCAGTATACTTAATGCAGAGATGACATTTGTAAACACTGCGTGATGATGAAACGCTTTCAAGGTTGCTTAGGCTCTTCTCTGTGGTTTCATGCTTTGCTGTTGTGTTTGAGTGCTCCAGGACTGCAGGAGGCACTATTCAAATTTCATGATAATTTCCGTAACTACAGGAAGAAATTTGCCTGCTGGAAAGTGCCAACAGCAGAAACTATGCAGCGTTGGTGGAAATGGTAGAGGAAGAGGAAGTTTATCCAAAGCGATCCTTGTGGTCTGGCCCACTTGTACCCACTTAAATATAAGCTCTATTTTACACGTTGTAGGGATATTCTTATGCATATGCATACATACAAACCCAAGCATGTACCATGCCCTCTTTACAACTCATCTAAAAGCTTTCATCTTTATTCACTGAAGTCCTATGATAGTTTTGCCCCAGAATTGTTGGGTACAGTGGTAATTCCCATTTTCCCATCAGCACTGTGACTTTGTAAAAGATGCTGAGCAAACATGGCCGCACTAATTAAAGTGGCTCTTGTCCTCAAGTGGGCCAAGAAACCACCGTAAAAGCTAACGGATCAGCTGCCTGCCCTATCAGAGGCCTGCTGAGGAGTGCAGGGTGGACAGGTGGTCTGTTAGTGCCGTGCATGATACTATCGCGGCCCATAAATGCTTGCAAATAAACCAACACAGAGGCGATTAAGCAGCCATAACCGGATAGCAGTGATTATGCCGCTCAGCTGTTTACAAGAGTGAGAATCCTTTGTAGGTGACTGTGTCAAACCAAGTGCGCTGGAAAACACAGCTAATTAATCCACAACGGGCCGGCGCTGACCCAATTTCCGAGGTGGTTTTATTAGCCGGTTTAAATTGCCTGGGTTATCGGCGCTTGTGTTGTGATGCTGACATCTTATTTTCGCTGAGGTGGAACCAGGTGACACGCTGGGCATGTGGCTGCTTCTCTCCGTCTCTCCTCCCTGAACATCACAACAGGCAGATATCTCTATTACTCCCTACAGCTCTCCACTGAGTCATTAGCAGTTTGGAGGCCTAGTTTAACTTTACCACAGTGTCGTCTTAGTGTTTGTTAGACCTAATTGCGACCAGACCTATTGTTTTATGAAAAAGGAAGCTGTAAAAGAGGCTCTGGCTGGAGCACGTAGGCACGGGTTTCAGACAGGAAATTGGCCTACCTCAGCACGCCGATCTTGCTCATTGCAACGCCTAAACGCATGAACAATAGGCGTCTCTGTCTGGCCAAGCTGTAGCCGCCTGGGAAGAGCCTGTAAATTCAGTCTGGCATGTTTTTCTCTCGCATATCCAGTGACATTTTTAATTGTTGCCAAGCATCAGTGGCGAGCATTAATCCCCGAGATTTATTTACGTCTAGTACATGGAGGAGGTGTAAATATTTGCTCTAAATGCAAGGACCGTGCAGGGCCAAATTGTTTTTTTAATGATATTCTAATTATTTCCTCATGCATTTTCATCATGCTTACGGTATTTTGCGGCAGATGAAGTTGACGGGACCTTTTCTGAATGTTTCTTTATTAATCGTCTTAATTGGAGACAGCGGGGAAGAGAAAGCAGCGAGGACGTCACCATGGTCTTTGTCCAAGACATGATTAACTGCTTTATGTTTACACATGAAATTTGCTGTTTTGTGCTGCCAGGCAAACTCTTTGTTATTTTATTAGTTGGTCTGTCATCCCAAATGTTTTTGGTCCATGCATCAGTGCCAGACTTGGGATCTTATAAATACCAACACTTTCCTTCCAAATGTGTCGTATATTTTTTTAATGTAGAAATTATGGAGGTAATCAAGTGTCACCGTCTGTATCTGTTTAATGCTCTAAGTATCTGAAATTAGTTTTCAGATTTATTCAAAATGAATATTCTTCCAAGGACACATTATTTTCTGTTCATTCCAAATAATGTATTCATATCATTTCCATCTCTAACACAATGATACAAAATCAAACATTATTTGAAGAACAACATTATTATTTATTCCTTTGGTGGTGATATCGAGGCTGTCTGCTCTCTGGAGGTGGCACCAGGAGAAAGTGTCTGCCCTCTTACAATCCTGATGTCCCACTGAAAAGATAGCTTGATCCGAAAAAGGAGGCCTTTTCAAATCAGATAAGGGCTCATCTTGTTTCGGAGCCTCCTGCTGCTCCAGGAATAACCTCCTCATTTGGGATTCACTGATAAGAATTTTCTGGGCTGATGTCGATAATCACTGTTCCTCTATCTGCATGTGCTAAATGTGTTGCGGATTAAAACTGCTAGATTTATTGTATTTAAGCATAAATATGGCAGCAAAGCTCATGTTACATCAGCGTTGCCAGGCACAATAATTCTCTCTGCAGTTTGCCCCAAATCTGCTGCTGATACAGTGCTAATGTACTCATGATCTCTATTAGGGCTGCACAGTATAAGTCAATATTAATGGCTTGATAGATTAGTTTGCTGATTTGACCACAATTCATTCGTTTTATAACACCACTGTAATGATTTGTCAAAAGATCCTAACCTGGCATATGGTATTTATAATTGTATATACTCAGCAGGGTTGGAAATACCATGCTGCAGCCCTTGCCCTTGCACCAAGATGGCTGCCTATGTGTGGCTAATTACTTACTCCAATCCCTGGAAGCGTGAATAACAATAGGTTACTTGCGTAACCCCGGTTCTCTGATAGCATTAAGTGAGGTGTCTCACTATGGGATACGCCCCTTCC
>JAQMYG010000033.1:25582363-25605953 GCA_030014215.1 Clariallabes teugelsi
GTAATAGGGCTTCTGAGGAATACGCGGAAGGGGCGTATCCCATAGTGAGACACCGAAACGTATGCTTGAAAGAGAACAGCACTATCCAACAGTTAGATTAGTCCATTTAAGCCATGTAGGGTTGTTCCTTCTGTAGACACTCACTCACCTTCACTAACTGAATTATTGGCCATGGTTCCTGAGCATGACGTGGGAATAGACAACCGGACAGGACGTCAGTCCACCACAGTGCTGCACCACACTCACACAGAGATGATTTAAAAATAATAATAAAAAACAATCCATGTACAGTCATGTTTTTGGAAAGCGGAGAGTGCAGTAGAAATGTACACCAACATGGGAAAACACAACTTTCTGCACAGGCTGTAACAGATAAGGGTTAAATCAATGACCTTGGAGCTCTGGGATGACAATACTGCCCACTTGGTGCATCAGCTATAAATGGACAAAGAAAGTCAAATAAAGCCACTATTATACCCAACCCGTTACACTTTCTATTCAGATTTTGGGTATGCTGGATTGCATTTTTTTTTTTTTGCTTATGTTGTCAAATTTGAAAAATAATTCATGGCTTTGCATAGAGATTTCACAGAGATCATGGAGGTCTGGAAAATGCATATTACATCCAGTTTGATACTTCTAATACAATTTGGTGATTTAGACGCTGGCAATAGTCAGTAGAATTACATCTCTTTGCTTATTTGGAGTTATTAATTTCTAACAGTGGAGTAGCTGCCAGCCTACTTGGCTGGTGTCAGAATGCCTTTCCATTATAAACATACAAATGAGGTCCAAAAGTGAAAGGCAAGGAATGAAATAGAATTGGACCGGGTAGACCTCCCACGATTAGATAAATGGCTATCAAATGAGTGAGTAAACACATAATACGCTTTGTTTTGAACTAAGGCAGCCAGGCCCAATAGTAAAGTGGGTGCAAATGCCAGTATTTGTGTGTGTGTGTGTGTGTGTGTGTGAATGACTTGTTGCTTAGTAGCCATTCTTGTTTTCTGCATTGCGACTGCCCGTAACAGGACTACCAGGTTACTGATGCAATATAAAATATTAACATTGTATGAGTATTCACATGCAAAGCCTTTATTAACGCCATGTCAGTAGAGCCCAAATGTAATGGCGAACATTGTAGTTCCACCACAGGATCTCAGTATTGAAATTTGCCAATGTGGTACTAGCATTTTATCAACAATATACCATGCAGGCCTAATTTCTACTCACAGGAACATTGTGAACACTTCAGCTGAAGAAAGCAGATAGTTCAGTGTTCAGAGTTCAGTGTAGCTCAGCTCCAGGCTCTTTTCTCCAACTGTTCTCTGTCTTCCTTAATTATTCATCCACGAGAACTTTAGGGAGCACCACAGAGTCTCCATATATAGATAATGAAAAGTGTTTTATAATGAAACAACTCTAATGAATGGCAGTAAAACTCAGTTAGTAGTTATGATGCATTTTATGATGCCCTTATAGAAGCCATGGGTTTTCATTAGAGCAGCTGCTTGCCCTGGGCATCGAGACACTCGAGTTCCAGTGACGGGGTCTTAACTGATCTTATGCTCAGTAAAAACTAAACATGAGTACGGTCTGAGATGCAGGTTTTTTACATCCTTTTATCATTAACGAAGAAGGGCTAAGAACATAACCATGGCGAGACAAGTTCAAAGAGAATCGGCTTCCCGAAATAACCTGTATCTCAGACCGTACTCATGTTTAGGTTTTATTTCCTAGTAGCATAAGATCATTAAATCTTGTGATACTAACATCAGGTAATAACATCATGCAATAACATAATGCACTACATTGCATAGATCATAATGTAGTGCATGATGTTATTACTTTGGTTCTTTGATCCTTTTAAAACAAACCTAGTTTTAAAAAAATGTGATTTTAGATAAAAGCTATTAATGCTGTCTGGTGTGAGGAGTTTCCTGTAGAGCAGAACAGTAGAAAACTCTCAACTAAAAACAGTTGGAATGCAATATTACCGTGTCATTTCAACAAGCATTTTTTATTTTTTTTTGGTGTTCATTCTTGTCTTGAGTAATTTAATAACTGCAGATTTAATAAGACAATAACTTAGAAGATAATCTCAGAATGTTTTAAACCTAATCTGTTAAATAACGGTCGTTATAAATGTTTAATTGGATATTGAGCTTTCACAGCTGTTGATTAATCGTGAACACTTCTATAGGGTTTGTAAATGCTCTTCAGGAACTGTACCTCCTTAGGAAGTAATCACATGATGACCAGTTACCAATTGTGATGGCTCGACAACTGGGTAAGAGCAAAACTCTAAAACTGCAGCTCCTGTGCGATGTTCCTGGACGGCAGTAGTCAGGACCTAGTGGTCCAAGGTCGGAAAAACAGTGAACCTGTGACAGGATCAAGGTTCACTAATGCACGTCGGGAGTAAAGGCTGGCCCAGGTAGTCTGATCCAATAGAAGAGCTACTGAAATTGATAATGCTGGTACCTACAGTATGGAAAGGTGTCAGACCACACAGTGCATCACTGTTTTAGTGGCAAAAAGGGGACCTACTCAATATTAAATGGGTGGTCATAATGTTGTGCCTGATCGGTGGTTATATATTATTTAGAAAAATTTTGTTGGTGTGATGTTACGTGAATTACCACGCAAAATAAATGTTACACATAACTGAATCGATTTGTTTCCCATCTGTACATATTATTCAGTCGTCCCACTCTTCTCAAAGTTGCTCCAAGAGGATATGTGTGTATGCATTAGGGGAGGGAAGGCGGAGCAAAAAGTCTTTGTACACCACAGGCAGTAATGAGCTGAATGTAAAAAACAGCAGATTACCAGCTGCAGTCCCTGTGAGAAATATTCATAACAATATACTGCACATTTTATATTCAGATTGAGAGTGTAGTCAATCTGACTTCTGCAGGGAATTCTTACCGGAGAGGAAATGGCAAGGTTTCCGTTGATTTAATAAATGCTCCATTTTGTTTTTTGTTGTCATTTGTTATTTTTGCGCAACATTGCCAGGTTTAGCATGTAGGATGTTCATCTGTGGTGTTACATGTGTCTGTTTTTGGATTTTGGGTCACCACACAGCAACTGGAGGATTTATGGATGTATTAAGTACCTCGGGGCTTTGCCAACTCCTTTTTGCACCCCATATTTCATGGGGGTTTGATTGATGAAACCCTGTATGTATGTCATTTGTTTAAATGAGACAGAGAATCAGAGATGGAGGGAGACAAGGAGAGAGAGAGCTAGAGATAGAGAGAGAGAGAGTAGGGGTGGAGCTACTTGTAAGAAACACAGGAAGAGTCTCTAGTGACATGGATAAAGTTAAGTGAGGTTAAGAACACTTTTAAAATTAGAGCAGTTGACCATTTAAGGAGCTAACCTTGTTACTAGAAGGAGGAAAACAGGACAAACGGCTTGACTTTGGTGCAGGACAACTAAGCTAAGTGTAGCAGAAATGGCCATATATACATATCCGATCCTTATCCTTATACAATCCTTTCGATTTCTCTTAAATAGACGAGTGATTACTCGATGCTTGATTTGGAGACTGAGCTTGGAAGTTGGCCAATTTTCATTATGCGGTACAACTAAACATTCAAAGATTATATCAAAAGATCATGCCTCTGGGCCCGAGAGAACGAAACAGTTTGGCCAGCTTACCGAGGTCAGTTGAAATGCTATTAAAATCCAGACTTTAAGAGAGTGGAGTGGAGAGACATTTCTGCAGGCATCTTGCTTCTAGACCTTGCATTAGTGCTGCTTGAACACTGTTATTATGGAGTGCTTTCCCATGGGTTGGAGGGTTATTCTGAAGAGGACTGCTGTGGTAAACAGACTAACAGGATCACTAATACCATAGCTCACTCCAAACATTTCAGAAGACTTTCAATGGAAAGCCAACACCGAAATAAACCCTCCAAGTTGATAAATGAGTCAAATCTCCAATGGTAAGGGCTAGTTGATGCCAAATCCCCTCTCTGTTTAGATAATTGAAAAGGGAAATCTGTATGTCTCGCGTGCGTGCGACTTGGCTTCCTTTTCTCCTTTCAATACTTGAAATCTCTAAAGAGCGGACAGATAGCGAAATTTGCCCGACTATAATCGGTCAGTCTGTTCATCTGCAGAGGAAACGCGATAAAATGCTAGAATTGTCACTCTGAGGCAGACGGGTGAGTATCGTACCGTGAGTCTGCCTTTAGGATCACTGAGGTTGTTTTGTAGTGGTTTTGGTTGACTGTTAGCTGTTAGGGATCCTTTCTAGCCTGCAGACTCACACATGCAGGCAGACAGGATGGTAGAGGCTTGTCTAGAAATTCAGATGGCAGAATTCGAGGCAGAGTAGGCTAGAGAGTGAGAGAGAGAGAGAGAGGACAGTGACTGCGGAGACGATTTGACAGGCGGTGGGAGAGATAGACACGGAGGTAAAATGGTATGCTGGCATGCGTGCTGTAGGAGTCCCTGAGCCGCGGGCTTGTCCAGGGGCGCAGCATTAACAGGGACAGGGCCAGGAGCAGCCTTTCAGGCTTTCATCCTAGTACTGACATAGCTGGTAGTACAGACTTCCATTCTATACTGCACATATGGCGGCCTGTCATATTGAAAAATGACCCACCTATATTTGGGAAAAGGGTTGTCGTTAGTCAGGGGCAATTCAGGGAATGCTAACAGCTTTAGCATGCATTTTATTGGCTAGAAATATACATATTAGAGATGTGAGGCAGCACAGCATTCCTTGTAAGATGAGAAAATTATATGCTGAATTTGTTTAGAATTGTTACAAAATATGAAAAAAAAAACATTAAATCGGCATATTTATACTATTGTGATAATTATAGAATTGCAATATAAATCGAATCGGCACCTAGATATCGTGATAATATTGTATGGGGTAATTCCTATGCCTAATCCATACCCGCTTTGGGCGCCTGTGTCCTGCTCCATCAGGCGGAAGCATGAAAGTCTCCAAAGTGAACAAAAACTCTTCTAAGTGGTGTTTGCTTTTATGCATTGAGACATAATAACACAGCCAAGCTGTCAGTGAGGATGAGGATGAGAATTTATTTGAGCTATAGCTCAAACCATATACTACATTAATGTTCTGGATACAACTTCAACTGTGTAAATTCTAAAATGTACTCATACTATTTAATACTATATGTATGCAGTTTTAAAACAATGCTCAAGTGTTGATCAAAAATAGCAGGTGTATGATTCAAAATTCTGTGACGATCTGTAGACAGACATGATGCAACGCAGTACATATGCAAAGCAAGATGTCTTTCGTACCAGCTCACCGAGAATACACAGATGTTTAAAAGAAAAACAGAGGAAAGGTCCCATGAGGTACAATTGACAGTATGTGTAGCAGAAATCCTAGCATTGGGTGATTGTTGTAATTCGGTTCTAATGATGTTGCAATGATGTCCACTGCTGGAACAACATTTTAATATATATTTTTTAATGGTAGAATGGCTCAGATAAAATTACAGTGATAAAGTTGAATAACGACCCAACATAACGTTGCAAAAACCTAAAAACCGCAAAATTTTAATGTTAACCTGTTTAAATAAAATTAAATATTTGTTCATTCATTCGCACCATGTTCAGCCACATCCATGGTTACATTTCTAACAGTTGTTTTTGCAACATTCCTTTAATGTTCTCCCATGGTCATGGAGGCGACATTGCTCCAAAGTCATTTCATTAAAATAATTCTAACAACCAAACATTCTTGCTGGGTGGGTCAACATTATTATTATCACCCAGTGGAGGTGGTTTGGGGGTTTGAGACTGCACATGACATTCTTATTCATGTAATATTAGGTTATTATAAAAGTTTCAGTTGATGAAATATTTTAAAATAATAGTTAAAAATTTGTAAAAAGAAATATTTTTGTTTCAATCCCACTGTCAAATAACTAAAAGTACCCAAATTATGATAAAATCCAACATTAATCAGGACAGCTTAAGCCTGTCACTGTATTTTTATCAACAGCTCTTTATGCAGCGATCTGCAACATCTTAAACCATGAAGAGGAGATGACTCCATCCTTTAAATCCCAAGAGAACCGTTCTGTCATCTTTTAATCCTGCTCATCTGCTAGAGCAAGTTTATAAGCTAAACTTCTCCATGTACTGTATTTTGGATACTTTGGAACATTGCAGAACAAAAACTGTACCTTTACCTTTAGTGTATACTGTATTTGTTCACATTGCAGGCAAGTAATTAAGACATATATTTATGTCTAATTTTTCCTGTAGCGAAACATCGGAGAGCCTTGGTTTTGCTGTTCGATCCCTAAGCATCTCTTTTAAGCACGAACAGTTCACGGGCCTCCAAGGGAGAGTTCTCTTAGCCTTTTCTTTTTCACGGCTAATAAGACTTCAGCTGACTTAAGCCATCAATTTTTTTTCCTCATATCCCCTGTTTAGTTGACTTCTCACTGCTTACACAAATCATGCAAAATCAGAAGATTTTTTTTTTTCCTTATGCAAATCCTACACTCAAGCTGTTGGGTTCAAATGGATGAATCTAGAGTATCTCTGCTCTTTCTTGGACTTATAATAAAACTCTGGCATTGCTCAGAGTATAGGATTTCATTTTTTATATGCTGCGAGTGAAATGGGAGTATCATGTTTAGGAAGAACAAAGGCGTTTAAAAATGACATTGCCATATGGGTCCACTGCCTGCTGAGGCACGGGAAACAATTTGGCACTGCTGTTTGAACCCTGATATCTTTAACTAGCAAACCAAATGTTGCTTGCCTTAGTGCAGACATTTCAACTTTCCCAACTTCACTCACTGTCAATCGCAGTATCCCCTCCCTCCTCAACAAAGGCCACGTCTAAAGATTCCCTGTTATCTGTGCTCTAAAGAACAGGCTTAAGCCGATAGCTGACGTTTTAATGAAACTGTGACACTACTAATTGCTGGAGAGAAGAGGGAGGTCTGTGGGCTCCGTTATGGCCTGTCACCAGTGTGGCAGCACAAAATGGCCCCGCTGCTCCCTCTCACCAGTATAGCCATCAAGTGTCACGGCTTTCTTGTTGTTCTCGCAGATCCATCTCACACACAGGATTCTGTAGTGGCTGTCATGAAGCATTCTATCTCGGCAAGGTTTTTGAAAGTCCAGGCGACGTCCAAATTGCAAATAAGGCTCATGAGACTGGGGATGCTGTGGTTAGTGTCGTCTTTACGCGGCCACACTCTGTTAGGCAAGCAGAGATGGATCATTTCTGTTCGGTCTGTCGGAGGCAGTGCTGTGAGTATAAACACAGCAGGAACAGAGCAAACTGATTGTGACATCGCAGAGCAAGACTGGTTCACCATTTACATTCTTATGTGCCTTTGTGTACGCTAGTTGCTGTATGCCTAGGTTAGTGTGGCATGCGTGTGTATACTCTGTAAACCATCCATTGTTTACTTTAGTGCAGATCATATTACAACAATGGAACGTTGCCGGTTTGGTTGCAGATGCATACCCGATATAGAGCTCACCTAAAAAGCTATGAACATCTGAAATTGCCAAGGTAGGCAAATAGGACATGTGGGGAGATTACAGCAGACAGGGAGATTCTTTCATTATAATCAAGTGTGACAGTTAGCAAAGGTTTAATTGTTGTTCTTTCTAAACTTAATACACAGCATTCATGATGAAAGACTTCGGTCTCTTAGTGATGGCTCAGTGGTTTATAGAAAACTGTCACATTAAATGTTCTCATTTTACAATTCTTTCTCCCCCCCCTAGCCTTGACTCATTTTCTTCATATTTACGATTCAGATGTAGACCTTTTCTCTGCCTTTTTTTCCCTCCACAAGGCTGACGGTTGTCACATGCGAACTGCATTTGCTTGACAACATTGTTCAGTATGAGCCAGCAATTCAGAAGCAGATTCACAATAAAGCAGCTCGGGAGGAGACCTTTGTGAGTCGCGGCAAATAGGTGGAGGTCTTCGGAGGCAGCCAGACTCCTGCTGGCGGCTAGAGATGACCTTCTCACAGCCGTAGCGAGGCAGGAATATCGCTCCAGCAACAAAAGGTGAGAGCTGTGGCTCTCCTGGATCGTGTCTCCACTGGGGCAGGCGGGGTGGCAGCTCTGACCTTTTACAGACATTTGCCTGGATGCGTATGCGTGCATGAAAGTGTGCTTTAATGGAACACTGTCAAACCACCTACTACATGCGAGACCCCACGCAGTGATCCTCACTCCTTACATCTGACGTTTGGAACACAGCCCAAAAAGCATGTCATGTGCTATGATATATTCACGCTTACCAGAATCGTGCCTTTCTGTGGAATTATGCTACACATTATATACTATAAACCTCCATAGCCCATCTTCTCTCTTTTCCTCTTCTCTCCTTAATCCTGCCTACGATTCGCCCCTCTTTCATTCTTCCTTTCTCTCTCTCTCTCCCACACACCAAACATTTTCTTTCACTTTGCTTTTCCATCTTTCGTTTAGCTCAT
The DNA here is from genome assembly GCA_030014215.1 of Clariallabes teugelsi. Lineage (NCBI taxonomy): Eukaryota > Metazoa > Chordata > Actinopteri > Siluriformes > Clariidae > Clariallabes > Clariallabes teugelsi. Next base: position 25,590,844 of record JAQMYG010000033.1, read on the forward strand.
GACCCCCCTGCTGCTCTCTCTCAGACTTTCGAGCTCTACAGGAAGTGCCAGAGAGAGCGAGTGCACGCTGCTGCCCGGTGAGATCAGCTTTCTCTCTGGGCAGCAGGGAGACACAGGAAGCCAGCCAAAGGAAACAGCACAGCATTGAAACAGCGGTGCAGATCACATCAGGCCGTGAGCTCATGCAGTGGAAATCAAGAGCTCGACACCATCATTTGGACACGCGGTTTCACAAAAGGGTGTCAGTGTGTTTCCCTTGCTTTCAGAGCCTTTTTTTTTTTAACTTAAAATCAGAAGAGCATTTTTAATTACTTGCAGACGTAGGACTAACTGACTAACGCTACGTACACACTACAGGATTTTAGTCATCTGATTATTTTGTCACAGATAATTTCAAGCATGTTTGATAATCCCAGCAACGAATCATGAATCCGTTACTAGTTGGAAGAACCGTGCCGAGAACCGACAAGAGGCCAAGCAGAATTAAAATTCGTCATGCACGTCTCATCGTTCTTTTTTTCCAGTTTATTATCAGCCTGTTTATTTGAGAAGGTGAGGGACGAATTGTACAATAGTAGTTTGTATAAGAAAATATGTGGAATGTCATACCCAAATTGTTGTCAGGAGCAGCAAAAATAAAAGCATGACACGATTCCTGGTGCGCAGTATAAAAATAGCTACTTTTTTTTTTTCCCACTGCACCTCCAGTCCTCATTGCAGAGCAGACAGTCATCACGGCCCATGTCTAATCCTTCGTCCATATTTTTGTTATTTTGGGTTTGGTTTCTGTACCAAAAAAAAAAAAAAAGAAAAGAAATCACCCTAGCCAATAGCATTATTGATTGTTCCAGCCACAAAACTACTAATCACAAGTGACAAAAAAGTGTCTAGGGTGAGCGGTTCAGCGATCCTGCGATTTCAAACGTGGTGTATCGTTCACTCGGATTAATGCACAACACTGATAGTATATTCAGAGTGCCGGATAGCCCATGCCTCCTTAGTGCTAATCCCTGACAGTGTTTCACTCCTGTTCCCACAGGGAGTTGTACATGTAGCACAGAGCCTCAATTAGACTTCTGAATGAAACAGCCGAAAACGTCTTTTATACACCTTTCTGGATTCCTGTCTTTCTGACCTTAATCCTACAAAGCTGAGCTAAACCTCACCAAGGAAAGAACAGGGAGGTGGGGAGACAGGCGCCTTGAGGGAAGAGCTCGCCGCGCAGAGATTTAGTGACAATCTGCCGAAGCACTAAAACATGGCACCCAAGTTCCACCGAATCTTATTTCATATTGATTACAGCTGGTCGATGTGTTCTGTCAGTGAAATGGAGAGTTTATGATGATTAAACCCTGCTGCTGTTTAACGGATGCAATGCTGAAAAAGTCCTAGTCTTGCTGCCTTTTTAAATTAGCTCAATATGGCATCTCTCCATGTTTAGTAAAAAAAAGAAAAAAAAAAAAAAGAAGAAGATAAACATCAAGTCAGCATGTCCTTTAGGCAGAGACTGTGCTGCTGTAAGTTTCGGCTTGAAGAGGCTACTAGTTTTCCAATTTTGTTTGTGTTCGGATTTGTAATAGACCTCTAAACCCGATGCTTGTTGTCAACGCCCTGGTGTTTTAAATCAACTCCATTTAGCGTGAGATTTTAATAATAAATGAATGCACTGGAGTCAATTGCCAAGGTTCATTTATTGCCATATTGATTGCAGCGTTCGGACTGAGAGAACTGGAGGCTTTTAGTTAAAGTCCCTCTCGGGGAGCAAAGCCTGTAAGAGTGCTGGGTGAACAACCTCAGTGGGAAATTAGAGTGAAAGTGAGAGCACACGCGTGCATATGTGTGTGTGTGTGTGTTTACATGTGCATGTGTGTCGTTGTGTTAGAGAGATTGAGTATTACATCAGTGGAAAGCTCTTGGGCTGGGTTGCTCCATGTCTGTCTCTGAGTGAACAGGGTCATGAAGATCAGAGGTCAGTAACTTTCCCTATGGAGTCCAGGGCTTTGAGTGTCTCCTGCTTTTTTAATAAACCTTCTCCATCGGGCATGAGGAAAGCCTTGAATCAGCACTCCTGCAAGTGTGTACCAGCTGGAATGATGCTTCTCTCCTGTACCTTCAGCTGTTGTAATATACTGGCCAAAAATGGCAACTTGTAGACAGCTGCATTGAAGCTGATCGTGAGTATGTAGGAGTCGGTGTGGAGACGCTCTCTACATGTAGCACACTTTCCCTGCAAATTGTGACCATGTTTTAACTATTTTTATTCAGGATAAGTTGCAGTCATACTTGAACCCGAAAATAGCGAACTTCCTCCTTCCGTATGTAGGTTTATTGATTGACACTGCTTATTAAAACTGTAAACTGAAATAGAAATCTAAAGACGAGTATAGAATCTTGAGTCCGAGAATTTTTCTGTTTTATTTCCCCCTGCAGGGACAAAGACTATCATGCGAGACCATGTATTGAACCGTTTTCAAACTGCTGCTTATACAACTTTATGGGGCGGCGTAACACATGAGAGGGAAAGCGCTAGCTGCCCACTTCCGTCTGCATGAGTTCACAGATGTCCGTGATCGTTTCATGTTGTTGTAAATGACAGACAGAAAGGAAAGGGTGTATGCCACCCTTTCTGGAGCCAAATGTCTATGGCATTACCAGGATTCAAACTCGTGATCTTCAGATGATAGGGTGATAAGGCTTTTCTGTTGCGCCACTGTTCCAGTATTTTAACAAATCTTTTTAAGCAGCATGGTGGTGCAGCAAGTAGCCTTACTGCCTCACAGCTTCAGACTCGCCAGTTTGATACTGGGCTTGGGTTACTGTCTGTGTGGTGTTTCTCCTGTCTCAATGGTTTTAGACACATGAAATCCAAAGAACACAATAAGTTAATGGTAAAGAAAATGCCCTCAGTTTAGCCAGATGCAAAGTTGAAAGATTTGGGTCTAGAGGAAAAGCAGAACTTTGGTGTTTTGAGAGTGCTTCTGATTTGAGATGACAGATGTGCAACTGAAAGAAGGTATTATGAAAGTAATTCTCTAGAAAGTAATGATGTTGTGGACCAGTCTAGTAAGTGAATATTTTACAGACATTCACGGCTGTAACTGCATATGAAAAGAGCTCCCTAACGTTAGGGTTTCAAAAACCCCTATGAATATTCCTATTCTTTTATTTACTTTTAGGAATGATTGTTTTGAATATTGCTCTGTGGTTTGTAAATTTATGAGCTAAATGCTGGCTGTCAGTATATGATGTTATATAAATGATGAATATAGAACTGAAGCATGACTTTTTTTTTTTTTACTGCACATCTTTTTGATATTTTATCTACAGTACCAGTCAAAAGTTTGAATACAAGTTTGGATTTATTTTCTACATTCTAGAACAATAGTGGATTTTTTTATTATTAAAAGAACACATATGGCATTAGGTTAAGCCTTTATTTGTCACATATACATTACAGTGAAATTCCTTCTTCGCATATCCCAGCATAACTGGGGTCAGAGCGCAGGGTCAGCCATGATACAGCACCCCTGGAGCAGATAGGGTTAAGGGCCTTGCTCAAGGGCCCAACAGTGGCAACCTGGTGGAGCTGGGGATTGAACCGCTGATCTTCCGGTCAGTAACTCAGTGCCTTAGCCCTCTGAGCCACCACTGCCCCGTAAGAGAGAATGCACGATGTATTTGTTAACTGCAAACTTGACCCATCACGTAGAGAACTATATCTCCTCTTGGAGATGCCGGGGATTGAACCCGGGGCCTCATACACGCAAAGCATGCGCTCTACCACTGAGCTACATCCCCACAATTACAAGGTATTTAAGTAACAACAACAACAATAGTCAGTTATTATTTTAAGACACAAAGGTCAGCTGTTTTAGAATAGTTTTTGCAACAATAGTATGGTCAAGTGCTTTTGCAAAACACATTTTCCAAGCACCATGATAAAACTAGGTCTCATGAAGACCATCCCAGGAAAGCAAGACCGAAACTTACCTCAGAAGTTCATTTAGTGTTACCAGCCTCAAAAATCACCCATTAACAAACAGCACCTCAGATAAGTAGCAGACACATCTCAATATCAAATGTTCAGAGAAATACAAATCTGAAAAGCGCATGGAGTTAGAAGGTGTGTGCAGACTTTTGACTGCTAGTGTACTGTAAATCATGCAGCCCTAATCTTAGGTGTGAATTTGTGTCTCAAGCTGCAGTTAACGTGAACTCGTAAATTGGAATGTCCCACCCACAATTTCGGAAAAACAAAGAAATTGTCCCGCTCAACTTTGAAAAGTTTCTTTAAACGTGAGTTCAAGTTCAAATTTTATTTGTCACATACACAGTCATACACTGTATGATATGAAGTGAAATGCTTATACGACGAATTACTTTTAAATTTACATAATGTACAATCAATAAAAATATGAAAATAAAATACTGGAATAGAATAGTAGAGTAAAAAATAGAAATAGAAATATAAAAAATATATAATATATTCCAATATAAAATATAATAAAATTAAATATAGAAGAGTTGTAATGTAATGTAGTGTAATGAAGTGTAGAACCGTGTCCAGTTGTGGCCAAGATAATGTGCAGATGTGCAGAATATGCAGACTACTGTGCAAGGTTGTTCAGTATCTGTTGTCACATCAGCATGGTTTCTCTTACTGTAAATAGAAACAGTACTTCTTTAAAAGAGTTTCTACTAGTACTTCTCTTAGATCAATCAACACAGACACAACTGACCATATAGTTCAATGTTTTTAGAAAGTCCATGCATTGTAAATCCTTTGATGGCTTTACACACTTTGGGTCCCAAATGGAAATGATGTAATTCTGAGGTCAGACTTCCCACGTCCCAGGCAAACAAAGTATTATCCAGACTGTATTCCCGGAATAGACTTCTCAAACCAAATGAGGGTAAAATGTTTACAGAAGATAAATGAAAGATTATACTGTTCTTGGTAAATGGCAAAGCAATTTTTGAGTATCTTTGGTTACAAATTCCCACTTTGAGCAACAAAAACACAATCACTGCACTTTTTTTCGGGTATACAGTGGCATGACGACACCTTCATATAGTGTTAGCAAAACAACAGAAAAACAGCACAATTTTCACATACAGATATGCATTTTTCACATCTTGCTAGGCCAAACATGGATATGTACCCCACGGGTTGCTCCGCAGTACTTTGCATGGCCTATTGATCGGGGTGTTGAGCTCTCACATAGTGAGGAATTTCTCTGGTGCTGCGCTGTCGCTGTTTGAACGAGTCATTAATAACCAGAGCAGGCCAACGAAAACAGCAAGACATAGTCAGTTAAAATATTCTGCATCATTACTCACACAGAGACCACAGAAAGTGCTAATTTTTGGATGTTTATCACACACCCTTCTCCTATTTCAAATTTAAGCTTAGTCGTTTCTTCACATTTTTGTAGCAGTCGCTTGCAGTTTGCCCTGCCTGAGGACCTTGGAAAGCTCTTAGAGGCTTGAATGGTAATTTGTTGCTTGTCGTGCATGCTGCATGGGGAAAGGATGAGACAGTTGATGTGAAATGCATCTTTTAATAATTATTTGATATTCATGAGAAGTGTCTTCCTCGTTGTCTGGCTGTTGAATAAGGGCCCACTCAATGAAGGTCAGGATTAGGAGACGTGGGATTTAGTCTGCTCTTCTCTGTATTATCTCTTATGAAGAAAGCGATTGGTGGAAATTCTTCATCTGTGAGCACATTCCCGACTGAAGTATGTCATTAATATTCCTAAAGGGATTTTTTTATTAGCAGTGGGAGATTAAGATAAAGGAGAAAAGCCAGGAGGTGTCTTTCTTCATCTCCATGAAGACACGGACCTAAGGAAGAGTCCATCAGGGTCACGTGATCCTCTAGGGCTGACATTACATTTTAATTTTTATCCTTCTTCCCTGCATTTATAATATGTAGTAATCTGGGGCTAGAGATGATTGCCAGGTGGTGAGTTTGCTAATCCTGCCGCAAGATCTTTTCGGATGAGGTCAGAAGGGGTTGTCTTGGAGCTGCTTCATACATTAAAATGACTTATTGTGGTTGCTGCGATATATATATTTTTTGCATAACCACAAGACAGAAATGTCAAATCTAGAAGAGTGTACCTCAGGATACAGATACTACAGAAGTGTCACATGTTAAAAAAAAGACAGGATGGTATGTTTACAGAGTGGAAAAAACAGTGCCTGGGGCAATGCTTATGAGTGTAAAGCAGTTTTCTTTTGCTCCTGTGTGCATGTGTGTGTAAGAAAGAGAGAGAACGAGAGAGTAAAAGCTGTCACTTTTGGTGATGCACAGTTAGGCTCGTGTCATAAGGTCTCTGATGTGGACTCTCGGCTGCTGGCCCGATACCGTGTGATAATAAGCAAGGTGGAAAGACGCAGTAAGAGACCACACACTCAATACCTCGATGGCCCTGAGGCATATAAGAACAGAGTAGGGGAATTGAAGAGACACAGACTGAGTGAAATAGAAATAGAAAATAGAGAAGAGAAAAAGAATTGCAGTTAAGAGAAGAAGAGAGAAGGAGGAGGGGAATGAAGAATGAAAAAAGGCAAGGTTAGTTGTGGCTGCCAGGGGCTGCAGCAGGTTTTCTCCTGAGGTGGCGCATCTTCATGACTCTGACATATTGGGGGAGACAAGCAGCACTTGGGGCGAGCAAATACCTCAATTCGGCACTCTCTGCCATTTAACAGACTTTTTTTCCAATGTTGATATTTCTATCATCCTTCATCCCTCTTTACTCATCCATACACTCCAGTGGGTTCTACAACGACTGAAACAGAATAGCAGATTGTAGTTAGTGAGAAAAAAAGATCTAGTGTTTTTGACTGTGGTTGTTGGTGGAAGATGATCTGGGTTGAGTTGAGTTTAAGATTGTCACACTCAGCAGTTTCTGGAGTTTTTACAGAATTCTGGGGAAAAAACGATCCGCTGTCCAGACCGGCTTGAGTTCGGTAACTTACACAGTGAGCAGAAAAGTATTTCAGCATGCACGACGTATAAAACCTTGAGGTGGATGAGCTACAACAACAGAGAACCTCCTGGGGCAGGGGTACCTCAGTGGGCTCTTGGTTACTGATCAAAGTGTTGATGTTTCCAGACCCAGGTACATTCACAGTATTTGACAGATGTCCTTACCTAAATTGCTTTTTATCACAGGTCTGAGGAGACCAACAACTTAATCTAATCATCTATCCCTGATTTACCAGGTTGCCCTTAAAGGCCATTAGGGAAGGTACTTAAACCTGTCTGCTCCAGGGGCTGTGGCATCATGGCTGACCCTGCGCTCTGACTCCGGTTCCCAAAGTTGGGATATGTGAAAAAATTATTTTACTGTGTAGTAATGTTTATGTGACAAATAAAGGCTTAACTTAACTTAACCCCAACAGTCTTTTCTCCATAAACAGGAAAGCCCAGGCAAATTGGAAAATTGACGATGATATATATATATATTTTTTTTTTTTTGTAGTCTACATTATGGTATATTATTGGTGACAACTTGCTTATTTGAAAGCATCATATTGAGATTGTGACCAACATACCATGCATCTGTATTTACTCTTCTGTGGTTTTGGACTCCAATCACCTATGACAGTGTTGTCGAAGAATGTTTGTAGGCTGCATCAGTGTAAAACCGATCAGCCCGTGCTACAGAACATTGGCTAGGGGTTTCATAACCTACCGGATTACCGAATTGGCTGTTTGTAGTGATCTTGGGCACAAATTCAACTCTCGGAGAGAATTCATACGTGCTGAAAACAAGCAGCCAAACAACCAGCTAGTTCCCATGCTGAGCAGCCTGCCCCTAATTCCCTCCACTCAAGCACCGAGAAAATGTCAACCGGTCTTTCGAGACGGACTCTCCTTCACCCGGGGCTTGTTTTCCGACCGACGGGTGAACGAAGAAACACTGCCTCCCTCCATGTGTCCTTCGCCTTTTGGTTCAACCTGGCAGCGATGCCAACGAAGCTGAGACATTAGTTGTATCACCACAATTTGCTGAAGCGGAAGAAGAAGAGAAAAGAATGAAGATGAAGTAACGATGGAGGCAAGGACAGAGGCTGTTTATTCACATGTTATTTAAATACCAAAACGAGAGAGGCCAGAGGAGGCTGGACATAGCGGCGTAATGAATCCAAACCCTCCCGGGTCGCAAACACCCTGCTGCATGCCACTGCAATGAATTATTCATATCCGCCCTGAGGCTATACATCAGTCAGGCAAGTGCTAACAAAATTAGCTACCAATTAGTGTCTGTTTATCGTGATCGTATTTCCCTCCTTATCCAGTATTGAAAGAAAATGTAAAGAAAGTTACTGTAAATGTGCACTCTTATGCCCTTGAGAGACATAGAAAGGGGTTTTATGAGTGTGTGTGTGTGTGTGTGTGTGTGTGTGTGTGTGTGTGTGTGTGTCTGCGTGTGTTTGTGTCTAAGGACACGTTTGTGTGTCTGTTTGAGTGTTCTTATAAAAGTAGGCAGAGAAAGAGTCAGACAAGCTTTATGTGGATCAGACATATTTTAGCTACACTGCAGCTTGTTTACTGCTTTTTTTCCATTTGCTTAGATCACTGGATCACCAAGTAAAGCGAGTCAGCAGAAAAGTTTGTAATTATGAAATTTTTCGAGGGTCTTAGGCAAGAGGTTTCCATTCCTCTTTCCTAATGTTACCTACCAAACATGTGGCTATGGATGGAAAAGCATTTATTAAAAGTGCAAGGGATGAGTATCAGCCCAGCCTTGCACTGAAGCATGGAAATGTGCACATACACACACAGAGATGAACGCATATACTGTATATATACTCACATAAATCCACCCGTTACAGGGTGGCTTTTGTAAAAAAAAAAAGCGAAGTGTTCACTCAGAGGGAAAAGACTCTGGTCGTGTGTAGTGCGCATATGTGTAGCGAGTGTTGTCAGGGGAGGAACTTGCAGAGAGGAATTTTGGCTCTCTCTCCTGAACTTTGTTCGCAATCAATGTTCCGTTTATAGAAATCAATGTAGAAGGCTAGTGTGAGGGAGTGTGTGGGAGTCAGTTGGACGGAGACAGTGTGTGCACATTACTGTAACGTGAACCTCTGTTCCACACAGCGGCCTGCCAACTGCACTGGCCCCATCCAAACATGTTCAGGATACAAAGAACCAGATAGGACGCCTAAGTAGAGATAATAGAAAGTAAAAAGGAAGATAGCAAGCATGAGAAAAAAGAAAAAAGTATGAGAACCAGTACAAAGCTAGAGAGAGTAGGAATGTGGGCAGTCATCAGTGTCACTGTTCTGATACCGGGAAAGTATTGCATTATAAGGTATGGACAGTACCACCTCTTGCCTTTTTTTTTTTTTTACCCGATAAAGCGCACACTATTCTAAGTTCTGCATTTGTGTGCATTGCGGCTGTACCAACTTCAACACAAATGTTACCATTGTTGGCATTTAGCTCATGTCTATGGTGGTGCTGAAAGGAATCTGCAGAAGCTTGTAGAGTATGTCACAACATGCACTGTCACAGACAAAAGAGGCCTTTCAGACTTCAAAACCAACTCTGCATATCCCAATATTGTCGCCCATTGTCCAGTCCACCCAGTTCCTGCCTTGGGCTGGAATTAATTCAGTTTGTTGGTTCTGTCTTTTGACTCGGAGTACTTGCTGAATGATTGAGCCACATCTATCTTGCTAGGCTTTTCACATTGATGAAATGTACCTAACCGCTAATTCTCATAAACATAAGTGTCATTTCTGTGAAAAGATTTGATGATTTTATTTAATTTTTCAATATAAGTAGAAATCCAATGTAATAGTTCACAAACAGAGAAATATATAAACATTTCAATTGAAAATAAAAAAAAAATTAGGGTCACCCCTCCCCTCCAGGCATGTTTTAGGAAAAGGTAGGATGAAAACCAGGGAACCTGGAGGAAACATCATGACACAAAAGATGGAAAACGAAGCACAAAATCATGTTTGTGATTTAAATGATTGAGGAGGAAAACATGGAGGCTTTTTGTTAGCAACAGTATAGCATGCTAACGGTTGATGCTGTTGACTGTTGAGACTTTTGTAAGTAGGAATTCCAAGTTGAGGAGACATTTTCTTTGTTTTTTTTCCTGGTCGGAAGTCGGAAATTCTGACTTACGAGTTACTTTCCTCAAATCCAGTAACCCACATGGCCATGTAGAACTCTGACAGCACTGACAGTAACTTTTTCCAGTGTGGATAAATTACAGGTCTAAATATACTCCATGCAACGGTCTTCCATGCTTTTGACTTGATCACAAAACTAACAATAAAACACATGCTTGTGAAATCTAACAATAGTAGGTCATGATCGAACCTCAAACAATTTTGATCGTCTAAATATAAAAGTGAACTTGTGACTCATCCTGCGAGTGCACCCCGAGTCCTCGAGCCTGTAGGCTCCCGAAGGTGTGGTGTGTACTTGGAGAAAGAAAGTGAAAGAGTGTGTGATGGTGCTGCGCCGATGTCCCTCTCATGCTGTCACGGCGTATCCACTCCAGCTGCGCCGATTGTGCCAAGCTTTCCCTCAGGACGGAGACGCCGCGAACGCATGTCACCAGCCAGAGACGCGTCACACTCAATCTGCTGTCATGAGTGACACTTTCCAAACACTGCCGCATGCCTCCTGCTAATTAGAGAAGACCTTTATTGCTGCTCAGTCCTGCTGAAATAATGCAATTATTTTCCCCTTGGTGCTAGTGTTTATGGATATTAGTTCCTTGAGGTTCAGAGCACCCTGTCGGGCGTGCACAGCCCGCTACTGAGCAATACCGGCGTAAATATTCCTCTACAATTACACAGCAAGCAGATTGCATTCCATATTTAATTTCTCAGATATTAAAATGCTTAACTTCTAGGAAAAGGCACAGCATTTGACCAAATTGCAATGGAAAGAAGATTGAATGTAGGGTCAAGGTGAGTAAAGTAGATAATACACGCATTTATTCAGTCAGGGTTTTTAGACAGAGACGTTTTTTTTTTTTTTTAACAGGAAGTGCAATTTCCGTCCTTTCATTGTGGGCTATGAGCGATCCGGTGATGTCCACAATGACTGAATACTAGGTATTGGGGGGAGGTAAAAGCTTCTTGAATTTCTGGTGCCACATATGGCAAAACACGAACACAAATCTTCAGACAAATTTATGCTCTCTCTTGAAGATCATTAGGGTATAGTAAAATTTAATCCCGTCTCAGTGACTCCTCCCGGGGACAGATTTAATCACGAAAACATGCCTCTTACATATTCATCTTAGTATTTGCTTGTCGGATCGTCTTAAGTGTTCTCCTTCAGAGGCAGCCTCCTCATTTTCATTTTCTCTGCTGTGTTCTTAAATCTGTCTGCTCATAAATCACAGCTCCGTACCTTGTCCATTGCATTGTCATCCATTTATTACCTACATTTCAAGGCACTTCATTTCCCCCTTCCTCCTCCTCGAATTGTTTTTCGGCGGGACGCCATAAATTAATTTAGTGTCGGAGTAAGAAACAGTTAATTGCTCAAGCTTTACTTTTAATTTCGTTAGCTTTGTGTTTATGCAGCAGTTGTGTCTTGAGGAGCATTTCTTTTGTGTGTGTGTGTGTGTGTGTGTATGTGTGTGTGTGTGTGTGTGTGTGTGTGCACATGGGGAATGGGGGAGGGTGAAAAATGAGGTGGCCTCTGTTGTCAAGCGTGGTATTTTCTGCCTGACTGCACCAGGCTTTTCCCTTTCCTCCCCTCACCGTTGCTTTTGCCTGTGGACTATCTGCAGGAAGCAGGGAGCGGTCCTGGGAGGAATGGGTTTCATACAGAGGAAAGAGGTACCCTCATGTCCTGAGTAACACTTTCCAAATAATCACCAGAAATGACCTCATACCGTACGCAGCCATCGAGAGCTTCCAGTCAAGGACACGGAGCTGTACTGATGTGCAGTAAGGGAGCGATCCGTACGGACCGTGGTTTTAGGGTGTGTGGGTGTGAGAAAGCTGGTCGGGAACCTCCTGAACTTGGGAACGCAGAAGGGAGGAAAGAGATGAGTGTGTCTGTGTGTTGAAATGTGTGTAGGAGTCTGTGAGTGCTGCTAGGAATCACCGTGTTACTCTTGAACTCTCTCTTTCTGTCAGTAATAAAGATTCCCAGTCTGGCCAAGAGGGTGTGGTGCTCCTGCACACAGAACGATCTACCACGGACAAATGGGAGCATCTGGAGAAACACACATACAAGTTTTCTCCTTTAGATTTAGCATGCTTTGACGTGCAGTTAGCTGTTTCCTGCAGAGGTGCCAACATATATGGTTCAGTCACAGTATTTGACTCTTTCTAAGCAGCAATCAGAGCCAACAAATACTTTATTGAAGAGGAAAGGCTGTGCAGACATGAAGGACGCTCTGTTTCTGGTAGCCGCTACTTTCACTTCTGTCCTGACTTCATCTGGATGAACTTTGACCTGTGAATTCACGAGCCAGTAGAAACCGGTGGTTTATTTTAACAATCAAAATAGGAAAAGTTGCCAATAATAATTCACATACATCATATTAGACTTTTATTGTTATTATTCTTATTATTTTTAACTCAATCTCATCCTCTCACCTACACAGTCATAGCTGATAAAGTAGGAAGGCATGCAAGAGCGTTGCTCTTGAAATATTTTCTGAAATATCAGTAATATTAGGCATAGCATGAGGAATAACTTCCACATTCTCTTCTTCTCTTTGTGTTTAATGCTGGCTAACAAACCAACTACTGTATGTGCATACTGCTACATGCTGTGTCAGAGGGTGAAACTGCATACAGTAAGTGTACCCGAGTATGTAAAATTAAAAGTACTGTGGTCCATCAGCCTGTGAATTTAATCAGTTTTTAGAGGCGAATTCTTAAGGCGAAAATTTGTACTGCGAAATGCATTTTCACATAAAAAAATTATGTGAATTCAGATGATCCGTTCCAGCCAGTCAAAAAATGATACCAATTTACAACACTATAATTATATTTTTGCATATAAAAACATTTAAAACATTTAGAAAAGACATGTAAATGAAGTTTAATATGAAATAAATATACACTAAACCTTACTTAACCTTAAATTATGGTTCCTCTTGGCACCGGCTGCTTTAAAATTGAAACTGAAAGTGGCTATCTTTTTTTTTGCTATCGTCCTTGCTAACATTCTTGGGACCCATGGTGCTAATGTCTTCAGGAAATCTTGCACAAAATGCAAAAATCCCACAAAAAAATAGCTTTATAAACTAGCTTTGCTTGTTTTAAACGGCTCTCCGACGTACACGCAACTTAGCCTTAGCCAGAGGATTTATGGAGAGAAAGCAGCTCTCTGTGAAATATCATTATTCAGTTTAACTCAGTTTGTTGATTCGTATGCCGAAATCTTCATATACATACGCAAATTCCTTGCAAAATTTCATCCTTTGTGAGGCGGGACGTTCGGGTGCTGAGGTACCACTGTAATGTGAACCCTGGCCAGTGTGGGAGTGGGGCAAAGGGAAGCAATTGTTTCAAGGCATGGTACAAATCAATTGTGCCTAATGTGAAAACACAATTAAAAATTTGACTGACATGCAAAAAGTTTTTTTTCTGCTTCCTTGTATTCTCTTGTTACCTTTGAGTATCCGGTCACATCTGTGTATACTGCTTTTAATAAGCAGCTAAATTCAGCTCTTCCTTATAGTAAAACTGGTACAGCAAAGAAAACATGAAAATATTAAGCTTCTAACTGTGTTTTTGCAGCATCAAAATAACCCACGACTTATGACTGGCTCCCTTTTTAGGTTGCAGAAGACACTCTGAGCGTGTTTTTGGTTTGAGCCAGATGAACAGTGGGCCTTTCACGACACAGCTCGACTGGACGTTTGTACTGAATTTGCAGTTCAGTCACATGAACCTGGACTGGGGAAAATCAGACCCAGAGCAATAGTTTCTGTTGATTTTCTACAAAGTAGCAGCTCGATAATGCGGTCAATAAAGTGGTGGAGAACTTGATTACATTATGTGATTTACATTTAACTATAGCAAGACATTTACTTCCTTCTCATTTGTGTATAATGTAAAACCCCCAGACAATGACCTCATTAGTGACTACCTGAGGGCCCGCTAAACAATGTGGCGACCTTTCTTTTTCACCATGAGAAACCTATTTGACACCTAGCCTCGAAAGTTTTCTGTCATTCACACAATGGCGAGAGTCGTAACTTTTTAATGAAGGGGGCATTTGAAAAGCCCCATTTAGTCTCTGTGGGCGGAGACAGTCTCTTCATGTCTGCTGCCTTGACAGTTTAATCACCATTGTAAACTTTGGCCAAAAGCTTAACCTGAAAATTTATGAGCACAGTGGGGGGGTTGAAGATTCATTCTCACACTGAAGCGAATCCTCTCTGGAATTTCGAGGTCATCGAGGTGGAGCGAGGCATGAGAGGGTCATGAAGAGGTCCGGTTTCAGCAGTTTCAGCCTCGCGTTCTCATTCATTTTATAACTTTTAACACCTACACAAGTTCTTGTGCGTAGTTCAGTGGGTCATTTCTGGGAATAGCGTGTAGTGTTTCCCTTGCCCAGTGTATTAATATCGCAGGGAAAGTCTAAATAAAACAAGACTTCTCCACAGTCAACAGGTATACACTGTAGGTAACAGGGAGGGAACTGTTGGTATGAGGGAAACAGCTTGTGAACTGCTTCAGTCACAAACTGTTTAAAGAAAACAGTAAGCTTTTTCCAGAATTATTTCAAACACACACACACTTGCTTTATTGTTCTTATAAGGATCTTTCATTAACACAAGTATTAATCAATTAGTTAATGCTATGCCTATATCTAAACCTAACCCTAACCTCAGTAACCAGTAGCAATCTTTTAAGCTCTTTCTGTTTATTTAAGATAAAGCTGTGAAGTAAAAATAAATCACATTTGCGGACAGTGTTGGGGGACGTTGCTTTTTAAAGTAACTAATTACATTACAAAATTACTGTCATTAAAATGTAATCAGTTACGTTACAGCGTTACTTTCTGATAACAGTAACTAGTTCGAGTACTTTTCCATTGCAGAAAATTAAAACTCCTTTGTGATTCCTCATGCCTGTTGTTTTAGTCA
>JAQMYG010000033.1:25617554-25642579 GCA_030014215.1 Clariallabes teugelsi
CTGGGATAGGCTCCAGGCCCCCCGCGACCCTGAATACAGGATAAAGCGGTATAGAAGATGAATGAATGAATACTGGACACTTATTTAGTTCCGGATTTAATTTTTTTATTTCATCCATCATGGCTTCTGCAGCAGAATCTCTGCTTTGGTTATTCACATGCTTTCATGTATATTATTAATCTGAAGGCAGTTAATTGAGAAAGGAAAAAGTTTTCAAGATTTTCTATTGTTTGTTTAGTGAAGTGATGGCATGACTGATAAGACCCTCATGAGAGAAAAAGGAAATTCATGCCCTGTCGCTCCTTTCTTAAACAGAATGCTTCGTGTTTGAATATGAGGTGGTGTGCGCTCGATATGGGATTAATATGATTAATTAAGCATGTTTCAAGGGTCAGGACCTAACCATGTCCCAGAATGGAAATCAGCTTCATGTGCCATTATTGATGAATACATTATTGACTTATGAGTAGCCACGCTGTCTTGTCCATGACTCAATGATTAGTTTTTTTCCCACAGGTATTCTGCAGACTTGAACAAGGGCTGGTCATGGGGACTGTTAACTGTGTAAATGTGAGTGAAAGGATAAGTGCATGCTCCTTAGACTCTGTATATTGTGTTGAGGCTTTGATATTAAAACAAAAAAAGCATATTTTTTTCATTAAATATGAAAAAGTGGATACATTTCTCTTTGTTCTGATCTTGTAGAGACTACATGAGTTTTTTTTTTTCTTTTTCCAATTATTTCAAGATTAATATAAACCTTGACCTCAAGGCTTGTGTGTGTGTGAGTATGTGTGTGTGTGTATGTATGTTTGTGTGTGTGAGAGAGAGACAGAGAGAGATGGTAGCTTTGATGGTCAGTAATCCCACTCCCTCTTGACCCTGCTAGTATGCTTAAAGCGGTCTTGTTTTTTTCTACCACATTATCGTTCTTACCTCTTAAACAGGTCAGGGATATATTGGCAAATCATTTATCGGGTACAGTCTCCCAGTCAGAACAGCAAAAAAAATCAATGATATAACTTGTCACAAAAAAAAAAAATTACAAATCCAACATAGGTTAAAAAAAGGTTAAGAGCTTTAGCTGACACTGTGCGCTAATTACTGTGTTTAACTGACTACTCAGTTTTAATACACTTGTGCGTTCTTTACAGTAAGACCATGTAGAATATAAAAAAAAACGAAAAGTAATCATATGTCATCATTATTAGTTATCATAATTATTTGATGTTAATGAGCACTTCAGGATCAGCAAAGTACAGCTTAACAATACTGCTATGATCTAGCTGTACTGTACATGTCATCACACTGTGGTAAAATTATTAGTCAAATATAATGGTCTTCTTTGTTGTTTCTCCTGCTCTGGATCTACATCCTTTCATCGTCTCCCTTTTGCTATAATGGTAAAATCATGTTGAATTAAATTAGCTAATCAAAATTAGCACAATTGTTTAAGCAAATTAAACTGTCCTGATGACCACTTAACTTTCGCTAACCAGGTGCTAATGTTAACTAGGAAACTGGACTGGAGATAATTCTCCCTGTGAGACATTAATGGATTTTCATTTCAGCATATCTATTATGGATGAGAGTCACCAGTGACCACGCAATATGATATTATCACGATACGCAGGTGCCCATTCGAGTATCACATCTGAACTGAACATGAGAAATTAAACGTAACCCTTTCCTTATATTAGTTTTCTCACATAAAAAAAAACAAGTGCAGCATTTAAACATCACAAATTAACTTCAAATTCAAGACATTTAACTTGAAATTAAATTAAACAAAAAGCTCTCTGTCATCCACTATATTTATTATTTCTAAACAAACTTAAATAATTGCAAATAATTTACTCCTACCACACGGGATGCCAGTGTGGGAATAGTTTAGAGTGAACCGCCTGTAGGATTATAAAGAAACTGTGGCAATTTACCGCCTCAAATGCTCACAATTGCTTAACACACTTAACACAATAAGACTTTCGAGGCATTTGAGGCGGTAAAACATCACCTTTTCTTTATAATCATTAATAGCCAATTTCCGTCACTGGATGATCAATTGGTGTGTCTCTATTATAAATGTAATAAATCATAAAAACATTTGGGATTCAGTGTGGTGATATATGAATCCGCACACAAAAGAATTGCGATTCATAACTAAATCATTTCTTCCCCTAATATCTGTGTACTTTTGTTAACTGGGTAATAAAACCGTTTTATCGCTTATCTTGCAACATAATATGACATTTGAGCATTTGTGTTCAAATGTGTTAACAATACAACAATACTAAAACACTTTCACCTTTGTGGGTTTTCACATAGTGCTTGGTTTCCTTCTCATATATTTCATCCAGTCAAGGATGACTCTGCAAATGGATTTCTGCTTGCTCGCAAGGTGGAAAACAACAATAGTTAAAAGAGCTAGTAAACTGGAAAAAGTGACTCATGTATCAACAAACATCCAAGAGAGACCTTCCACTCAAGTAAAATATGTAAATTAAACACAAAAATGTGTATTTTATAATAGACTGGTTAAATAGATTTAAGTACATTTTAAACTTAATAGATTGTAGTAAAATAAACATAGTATCAATATGTAAAAGCTGCAAAAAATTGATAAAATAGATAAAATAGAATGTATAATAATTTTTCCACTTTTACACTAATAAAATAAAAATGAATTCTCCATATACTGCATTACCATAGAGATCATATTTACATTTACGGTGCATCTCAGAAAAGTAGAATATTGTGTATATTGTCTAAACACAATTCAGTATTTTGAAATATTAGTGTATTTAATTTCAGGCTTGAGTAAATTGCTATTCATACAGCATAAATATAGTGTATCTCTTGGTATGGTTCAGTACACGTAATCACAATCATGGGGAAGACTGCTGACTTGACAGTTGTCCAGAAGACAATCATCAACACCTTCCACAAGGAGAATAAGCCCCAGAAGGTGCTGTATTGAAACATATTCATGGAAAGTTGACTGGAACGGAAAAGTGTGGAAGCCTAAAGAATATTTTCCAGCGAAGCCATTTCAAGAGGAGAAAGCCTCACAAGAACTGGTGTTAGCCTGAAGTCAGTATATCAAGAGCCACCATGCACAGACATCTACAGGATGTAGACAACTGTTGCATTCCTAGTTTCAAGCCACTCCTGAACCAGAGACAATGTCAGAAGCAACTTACCTGGGCTAAGGAGAAAAAGAACTGCTCAGTGGTCCAAAGATGAGAGAAATTTTTTTCAAACTTGCTCAATTTGGCAATTAAGGTCCCAGAGTCCCAAGAGTACAGAGGCACAGAATCAAATGTCTTGAAGTCCAGTGTGACGTTTCCATAGTTGGTAATGATTTCGGATGCCATGTCATCTGCTGGTTTTGGACCACTGGGTTTTATTAAGTCCAAAGTCAACACAGCTGCCTACCACGAGATTTTTGAACACACATGCTTCCGTCAGCTGACAAGCTTTATGAAAATTCTGATTTCATTTTACAGCAAGCCTTGGTACCTGCCAACGGTGCCAAAACTACCACAAACTGGTTTGCTGAACATGATATTACTGGGCTTGATTGAACAGCCAACGCACCTGACCTGAACCGCATAAAGAAACTAAAGGGTATTTTCAAAATGAAGATCAATACTCGACCCAACAATACAGATGAGATGAAAGCTCCTATCAAAGCTACCTGGTCTTCAGTAATACGTTAGCAGTGCCACTGCTAACTTCACAGTGCATAAATAAAAATCTTTTTGTATTGTAAATAATTTTTGATTGATCTTAGGAAATTTTTTGAGTATTTTGAGATGGTGAATTGGTTATTTTCATGGGCCGTAAGCCATAATAATTTAACTGAAAACAAAATAAAGTTTAAAATGTTTCAACAGACATGTAATTAATCTGGACTTTGAAAAAATTCCATGATCTCCAAATTTTTGGGAATTTCACGATCTCCTAATTTTTCACAATACACATAATACAGTATTTTGTTTTTTAGGTCTACGTATGTCGCAGTGGATAATTTAGACTAGTTAATTAAGTTTTGACTAATGGAATCATGATAGACTTGATAAAGTGTCAACATTGTGGTTTGAAAATAAATTGGATTTTTATACAACAGACTTTTAACACACAAGCAAACTCCTGAGGCATACATCTGAGTTAAATAAAGTGTGTTAGTGTAGGATCACAAAACTGTACCTGCCAGAAGCATTGTCTGGGGTAATGGAGTTGAGAATGGAGTTGATTCACTTCCCAGTTGAATAGTCAGCAAATATTAGGAGATTTGACTCAAAACATGCACCATATAACGGACCCAGTTGGGCAATTAAGAACGCATCAGTTTCCAGTAATGCATTGTCCCAGTGCCAAGACACATCATCATGAGGTTGGTAATGTGAACCAGTGTTGCAGCAAGAGCTTGTTTCTTGTTTGTCTCTGGGAGCGTTATAACTTTATTTTGGTGAGTTAAAGCAGGGTGTGTGTGACAGCTTATCGCTAAGGCTAAGGAGTCATAAATACATCAATACTAAGATTGAGAGATCTAATTTCCTCCTGGGCATTTGTGTGTTTTCTCATTTCCCGACTCGCACCGTTATCTCTTGCGCGCGTGTACACGGCTGGCATTTCATTTTACCGATACAGATTAGCCACGGCAGCGCTGCCCCGGTCACGTGATTTATTTTTTTCTTCCCATGGTGTAGTTGTATCTGCAGAGTGCAGTCCTTGAGAACAGTCACTGACCCTGGATCTAAAACACTGCTTAGTGTTTGGAAACAAAACCTACGTCCTCAAGGCTTGTGTGAAACCCCCGTGTTGATCAGTAATCTGATGGAGCTCAGAGCAGGGAATAGGCCTGTCATCTCCACACAGTTTTACCTGAAGAGGGATGAATTGCAGGTACCAGGTCAAATTACCCAATATTACTTTTATAGCTTGTGTCCTTGCAGAAGACAAGACACTCATAAACGAGCACCTCAGCCAGCAGGAGCCGTGGGATGATAATACGCAAAAAGAAGCCATTCTTTGTACATACAATGACTGTTACAGTGGATGCAGTTGCTGAGCTGGTAGCGAGGAAGGTTATCAGCCATCTCTATTGCATTAGCTATTACAGCAGGACCTGTTAGTGGTGTCAGTGCAACTGAAAAGCAATACCATCAAGCTGAGAGACACGGTAAATACATTGGATAATCCAAATGCTAGGCGTCAGGCTGTGCTGTAGCAGCATTAGTTTTCTGACTTGGAGAAATTTAGACACCGCTTCAGGACACTCATGTTGTTTTCATGTATGCAGAGGGTAGTTTAGTCTGGTGAGAACGCAGCAATCATACTCCTTAGGTGTGGGATAAAAAAAAAGAAAAGAAAAAGAAAACGTGTTGAGAGCATGTGAGTGAGATAGTCTTGGGTTTGGATTTGGCTGGATTGTTTTGTTGTCACTAAGTAATAAAGAATTTTATGATTAAGTTTTTCTCTCATAATATGAACTGTGGAAACAAACCAAACCTAACGTAAAACAAACCAAAATTATGCATTTTATCAATTTAATTGCGATATAAAGTATACAATACATGAAAAAGCACCCTAAATACAATAAATGTAATTTGCTCACAATATGATTAACACTTTTATACTCCATTCTAATGACTGGAATTCTGTACACAAAGTGAACTGAAATATTTACACTTGCAAGCCTGAAAGTGCATCACCTTAGTGGACCTCTGTGTACTCTAGTGGCAGGTGCAACAATAGAATCTCTTTTAAGTTGGTCTTGGGAACGTTTGGATGAAATATATTCGTAGGTGAGTAGGAGAAGTATTGATTGTGGCCTGTAAAAAAGACGGATGGATTTTTAAAAATGCACAGTGCGTCAAGACTAAGGAGACGGCCCTGCTCTCTTCACATTGGAATCGTTTGAAATATTTACAGCATGCATTTTGTACAGGCTTTCGTGTTGGCTTTGTTGGTAGGCCGTTTTTACTTTCTTTGCAAGAGAATACAGATGACAGGGTAGAAAGTATCGATTGGTGAGATGGTGAAGGGAGGAAGTCCCATAGAGACTCGCGTAGAGCCTTTCATGTGAAAGCCCAGCGTCTCAGAGAGTGGAGCTCAATCTCTCTGCTAGATATCACTTAAAGCAGCTGTCTATAGTGTTTAGGTTCTGTTCACAGCAAGATACAGACCCTTAGAAAGCAATACAACAGAGGCGCCTGATGTGAATATGTGGGTGTGCAAATGTGTATATCTGTTTTTTAAAGAATAGATAAGAATGTTTCTGTGATTTTATCCAACGCCTGATGCCTGATGAGCACTTCACTGACATCTATGGATGATTGAATTAAACCGTCTGCTGACTGCTTGGCTGAGGTGATGAGCTAGTTACCACTACATGTTGATTTTGGCAGCCGGTTGCCGTGCGTGACCGCTAAGAGACACAGACCTATTGATGTTCCACCAGGTCCTACAGAGCAAATCAAACAAAAACAACAAAGTGCCCAGGCAGCAAAAGTCAATTGCAAAACCTACACTGTTTTTGACAGTGCAGAGAGAATAAAACAATCTCCTAATGAGCTGAATAGAACAAGATCATTATAACAAAGCAAGGGATATATTTGCCATCATTTGTTCCACAATTTTGCTTTCATTTTAAAGAGATGCTTGATTGATGCAGCAGCAGTGCAGTTTGAAACCCTCATCTTGTCTGTCTCTATGGCTAACCACAAATGGCTGGTATGCTTCTACACCCCTCGTGGAGCTGTAATCATCTTTAACCTTGGGGGGTTATAGAAACGTCAGCATCGTCTCAGACCAGATACTGCGAGCCATCTCTAATACTTTTTCTGTCCTTTGACAATGCTGTCTGGGACTTATGTAGCTCTAACTGTGGGTGATTAGCCAAATTATACAAAGCAAAACTGCCCATAAGTACACAAGCCTGTTATAAATAAACAGGACAGAGCATGGTGTACCAGACTATACAATATGCCCAGATATGAGATATGTCCCCAGTTGTTGTTTTTTTTTAACCAGATTTTCTCCCTGTATTTATTCGTGTCCAATTCCTCCATTAGGGGGCTCCCACATTGAGCTACTACTACCCCTCAGTCAGGATGGCCTATCACGTGTTTCCTCCAAACCACGTGACGCCAGCCGACCTCATCTTTTAGACGAGGACACACTTGGAGGACAGCGCTATCCGCTCCTTCCGCTTGCGTGAGCTCACAGACACTCCTGATTGGCTGTCGAGCCGTGATTAATGTGGGAGGATTAAATACCTCTCATCCCTCCCCTCTGAGAGAGCTCGGCCAATCAGCTCTCTCTAGACCTCTGGCTGCGAGAGGTTACAGCATCACCCAGGAATCAAACTCGCGATCTGTGCCACTCGGAGACCCCCCAATTGTTGTTTTGTTGGGAAACATGTAGTATATTGCCCGGTTTAAAATATATCACAGCGGCGACCAGGCATTTACTAATGATGAATAAATGACTTTTTTCATTGTAGCGTCCTGCCAGGCTTAGTAGAGCAAGAACAGTGTGCCTTTTATCTGTTCATACCAAATAATGAATTCATATCCAGTTACATCCCTAACACAAGCTTATGGCAAAAAATATACTTCCATCAGACACGTCTCAGTTTTAGCCAGTTAGCTTCTTAAACTCCTTCCCCTGTTAAAATACTACAGTATCTGAAGACATTGGCTCAGGATCATCCTGGTTATCAGACAAGGTTATCAGTCTGAGAACACCCAAGTAAGAGTGTGATTGCAAGATCCAGTAAGGTAGAGTAAGAGAGAGGATGTGTGTAGATGATCCCTGTGTCTTAGCTCGCTGTGTTCACACGCTGTTTTTTTTTACTTGATGGATTTAATAGCATCATGCAGGTCAGAGCAAATTGATTATGATCAGACTGGAATGAGAGGCTGACGAAGATAAAGAAGAAAAAAAAAGCATTGCTGCCATGCTCATTTCAGACGTTCCACATACCGCACACATACACACCATGACCAGCCATTCAAACAGCATGGAGAATCATGGTGTTTATCTGGTCTAATGAGCCTGAAATGTGCATATAGAGAGAACTGCTATTGTTCAGAGTGTGCTTTGACAAGATAATTAGCTACCTTTATTTCAGGAATGTCTAATTATCGTGGCTGTGGTCTTTGTTAGCCACTGACCAGCTCCTCTCTAGGTTTTCTTACTGATAAATACTTAGACCTTACTGCCTTGTTGCTTTATTATCAAAGCTTATTTAGTCTCTTATGTCTCCTAAGGCTCTTATGTCTTTTTGCAATGAATATATTGATCCACATTTATTACAATCGGACACGAACAGAGTTATTCAGAACTTTTAGGCTAAAGATGGTGAAATTTTCATGAAATAATCTCGCAGTTATTGACACACTCTAACATGCTGTAAAGGCTGTGACACACCATGTGTCGTCAAACAACCAGCGCCGACCAAGGCCGGCTAACGATCATCTCCCATTGCCTTATTATTGCCTCATCATTGCCTCACCCTTACCTCACATCCTGCTCTCTAGCACGCCAGAAAGATATCTACAGAAAACATGAACATGTGTCCTGTTCCTTAACGAAAGGAAAGTCTTCATACCAGGCGGTGGCAGTGGTCTCTGTTCATATCCCTTTAAAAGAGAAACAGTATTGGTTAAAATTACTAATTGTGTAGTAATGTACTAAATACAAGGGGTGTGCAAGTCAAACCGGGACTTTTGAATTTGATTGTGCGGAATAACAGAATACATGGTTCTGAGAGTAATCTACCTCTATTTTTGTATATACTCCCCTGCTACAGTAATGCACTTCTTCCAGTGTTTCACTAGTGCTTGAATACCATCATGGTCGAAAGTTTTCTCAGTATGCTGGAGTCACGATCAGACTGTGTGCTTTGTGTCTGAAATTCTGGCCTCCCGGGAACTCCTTTAATGGCCCAGACATGTGGAAATGGCTGAGAGCGAGGTCAGGACTGTTCAGATGATGCACAAGTGCAGTTGGTAAATGATTGTTTGTACAATTCCCACAGACAGATGCATCACTTCCGCCAGTTGGATCCTTCACTTATCCATAGATTTTAAGGATCAGGTTTTCCACTCGCTGAATGTTCACTTGAACGACTGCAGTGGTCTCCGAGCCGCCTCCACTGGGATCGTCATTCATGGACATACAAGCTTTTTAAAAAAAAAAACATTTGCATCATTTAGATATTTTACTGAAGCCAGAAATCTGTTCACCATACTGTGTGTGAAGTCTTCTGGAGATGTCAGTCAGCTTTAAGCCATCATTCATGATGAATTTCATCACAAGTCCCGGTTTGACTTGAACACCCCACATATTTGTCTGGCAAGCAGCTCATATCACTTATGCTCCATGTGGTCCATAAAGACATCCAGATCCAACATGGCCCTGACGAAAAAGAAGTGCTTACTAAAGATGGATTAGTGAAAAATAGTCTTTTTGTATCCTTATAAGAGCGTTATAACTTTGTTGGTTCATTTTCGTCTTTTTCTACACTAAATCACAAGGCTGGATAGACACCCAGAGATCTTTTTACACAATTCATTCCACTAACCCACAGGCCAACTTAAATACTTCTTAAACTTAAGTTGAGGGTCGTGACATTACAAAGGGAGGGGTGTTTTGAGCTGGAAGTATTCTTGAATGTATTATTAAATTGGCTTATGTGATAAAAACAGAATATGATAAACCAGAGATGTGACCCTCTAGGACTAGAATTTTGAGAAGCTCCGTAAAGAGATTTGAACCAGAAATCATGTAGCGTGGAACAAAATAAGATTGTTTACCGCTCCACCAAAGCTGCTGGAATTCATTAGTTTGAATGGCAGAAATCCCAGAGGACCATTTTTTTTTTTTTTTTAAAGAAAGATAATAAAGCAGTATAAGTTTTCGTGTTGATTGGTGTATTTGATTGGTGACCAGGGGCTTAAAGGCCACACGAGTCCTTTCAAGTGTACACACAGTGAAATATCACCTATAATCCCACCAAATGAATGTGATTTGCCTGTGGATGAAACTTCATATCTCTTCCGGAAAGTACTTTATCTAAAACCGGTTCTGCCTCTCTCTCTCTCACTTCGGTGAAGGAAACGCTCGCCACTGTCAACATAAACAAGCGGATATCAGAGCCTTGCTGCGATTCCGTTGTGGCAGTCGTGTAGGTGATGACAGCTATCTCCCCCTACGAGTACTCGTATTACATGCATCTCGCAGGGATCACATACAGACTCTGACAAGGTGTCAAAAGCCTATGGGACTTAGAAACATATTTATTTACAAGGAATCATAATGTTAGATTGAAGAAGGATGATAAACCACATACTGTAAAGTGCTGTTGGGTATGTTCATAGCAAAGCTGGAAAAAGGGATTTATTTTTTTGCATTTCATAAGGAATATATGGAAGACTTTGCCTTGCAGGGAAGAATGTTGATACTTTAAATCCCTTTGTCCATTTTGCAGAAAGTCACACTGAATTTGGAACAATATTTGAGGAGTTCTCTGAGGCGTTAAAGTAAAGCTGTGTCTTATTACAGCTCACTGTTGTGTCCCTCACATGGTTATGAGATAAAAGTATGAATGAAGTGAATGCCAATCATAACTGGGTCATATTGCTCTGCTGCATCGAATGCAAATGGAACTGCGTAACACATACATTCAGATCTCAGCCCACAATGAAAAGCAATTTTATGCGTCTGTTTGCATCCTCGTGATTGAATGAGCTTTAGAGCACCACGTGATTGCACCATTGCTCATCTTTTCCTGCTTATTAATGTAATAGAGGACCCCGTGCTCTAGATACATTTAGATCTTGTGTATACCTGGAAGCTATTGCTAATGTTGTAGCTCTTCATCTTAATGCAGAGGTGCTCTGAGTGACAGAGAGATTGAATTCAGGCCAGTAAGCGGTGATTATACTCTACCATGGGAACCTGCAGAGAGGGAATTAGATTAATTGCTGCTTATACAGCGTTAATACTCCACGGTGACAGGCACGGTGTTTGAACACTAGTGGACTTCTTTCCGCTGACAGAGATTGATGATGATTCTGCTATTAGAAAGGTGTGTGATTTCTCTCAGTTAATCAACACTATGAATCCTTTTTTTTTTTTCTCTTCAGGCGACTGTAACTTCGAAAGGCCCTACTCAGAGTGTGGGTACAGTCAAGGCAAAGATGATGACTTCGACTGGGAACAGGTCAACACAAAACTGAAGCCATCGACAGACCAATGGATACCGCCAGGTCAGTGAAATCCATCCACCACAGTTCACACTCTGTACGTGAACCATAGTTTTATTTGAACAGTTTGACAGCACAATGAGATAACTCCGGTGTCTATGAGCTCAGGCAAGTGGAAGGGAGATGAGTGTGTTACACCGCTCCCTAACGGTGCGTGATCGACAGCTTGAAAAGATGCTGTTGCCTGCTTCACGTGTGCAGGTGGAAGCATGTGTTAGCCTACGCCCTCGGTGGTTGGTTGCTGTCGCTCATGTGGGAGCGCTCTAAAAAGACTAAAAAAGAGGGGAAATTGATCCCATCAAAAAAGCGATACTGTAGAAAGATATACAGATAATTAAGTATAA
Source organism: Clariallabes teugelsi (assembly GCA_030014215.1). Classification (NCBI taxonomy): domain Eukaryota; kingdom Metazoa; phylum Chordata; class Actinopteri; order Siluriformes; family Clariidae; genus Clariallabes; species Clariallabes teugelsi. Next base: position 25,629,178 of record JAQMYG010000033.1, read on the forward strand.
GAAAATTGTTCTATTTCACAGATTGTACACAGATGACAAGTGACGCATAAGCGGCACATACCTACTGTAACATTTATTACTGCTAGCTTGACTACCATGGTAGTAACAGCATGTAAACATCCTTTTCCTGGTTTCGACATTCTCCCAAATTACTTTGAATACTTTCAAACCACTCGCAGTTGCAGCTGTGATCCAGTGAAAGAAAGAAGGAAGCTGATGTGTGGTCCACCTGAAACGATGTTCTGAGGTTCGCTTCATGAAATGGTGCACTAATGGACCGATGTGCCAAACCATGTGATTGGTTGGACTTGTCAACTGACTTGGCAGTGAAAAGCATTACATACTGTAGAGTCGGACTTGTCACCTTGCAATGGCAGTAAAAAGCATCTTGTCATCTTTTAGAGGAGATGAATTGAAGCCAAACACATTCAAATGTGAGTGGTGAAATTTTTGTTTAGAAAGTGAATACATGTGCATATCTAACTCAAAATCTTGACAAAACCACTGGACGTTTTTTTTTTTTAGCAAAAGTTAAGGTAAAATTCTTATTAAATAATATATTCACAGTAAAAATCAATAAAGAACCAATAGGTTTCTTGTTAAAAAAAAAAAAAAAACTGTTTTTACAGCTGATGTATAAGGTTGCAGTAATACACTAACCGCTCATAAATTCAAAACAAGAAGAAAAAGATGAGACAATCTCTCAAAACTGGAGTATTTTGCCTGTTTTTTTTTTTTGTTTTTTTTTGGAAGCAGTGGGTATTTTCTGCATGAGCTGTTGTGTTACATGCCGATTTTTAGCCCATATAACATGTTTAAGTTTACCTAAATAATTGGTGAAAGATGTGAATGGATTCTGAATTAAAACCTGATCCATCAATTCAATAAATTGAATCGAACAGTAAAAGACTGCTTACAGTAAATTGCAGAATTGATTTTATTGCACAGCTTTAATGAAAATAAACTTGCGGTGGTGATTCTTCTAAAATCGGAACTGATTCTGTATTCAGTCTAATTCATGTGTCTAATTATACTTAAAATCGTACCTAATTATATGTGTATGTGAGAGGGAAATGTTTTAAAAGATCCGATTTGTTTGCAATCTAGTAAACTGAATAGACTCATGGCTTAATTGTCAAGACATTTCATCATTCATTCAGGTGCCTTTATCAGATGAGGCTTAAGTATAAGATATAGAATTGAAGCCGGCACACCATGAGCACTCTACATCTTTTATACACATACGATACTCTTTGTTGATTAAAAACCATATAAGATAAAAACTATCACCAAAAGGATTCTTTTACATGTACTTAGGTCTCAGACAAACATTTGCTGTTCTCAGATCTCAATACTGATTCAAGTCTCAACAATGGTTGAGCTTAAAAAAAAAAGGTTTTCCTCACTTGTATGTTTATTAGCTCTGTGCGTCTTCATCAATCCTTCAGGTTTGTTAGCTGTTTAATTCATTAGCACTGTGGAGCCTTTGTTGGGGTGGCAGTCAGGGTCAATATTGTGGTCCTGACTGTCCTGACTCATCTTATTAGTGCAGATGGCTTCTTCATAGCTCAGTGTTGAAGATTTTACACTATGACCAGAAATGATTTCAATAGAATTTTGTTTCATAGCATCTCTTCAAGCCTGCTAACATATCTCATTTACAATAACTGAGCATATTCAAATAATACTTGTTAATACCATATCCAGTCAAGTGACTAAATGTTTCCAAAGAGCTCATTGTATTACAGTATGTCGCATGGATGTGCATAATAACGGCATTGCAGAAAGCCTTCAAGATCCAGAAGTTTGCGACAATAAAAGTGTTCAAAAGATGATTGCACGGTGGCTCATGTGTAGCCGAATCTGTACAAATTAACAGATTATATAATTAATTTATTTAAAATGGTTTAAGAATTAAAAGCTTTATCTGTGAATCAGTGTAAGCAAAAGTTTAACTATATTTTGAGCAAAGGTGCGTTTCCTCTGCGGCACTGTTAAATCAATCCAATTAAATATTAATTTTCCATCATGATACTCAGTGGCATTTTGTACTTTATTAATTAATTTGCCCAACACGGTTAAACAGCTTGTGGAGCGCTATGCAGAGCAACAGAAGACTTTTACAACATGGGCATGTCTTATTTCTCAAGCATCAGGGCAAGTGTTTCCCCTTAGCTCATATTAAAGGTGCATGACTGATCAAAGATTCACTTTGTCACACCCTAATGCACTTGTCCATTAGACCCCGCAATATTGCTCCAGCTCTTAAATCTGATGCCTAACCACGCGCGAGCAACACCTTCATTGACTCCTCCAAAGCAATCGTAGTAGCAGAATTAATTGCGAGGACTTGGCTAATTTCATCTGGCCTCTGTCAGCACGTATCACCGACTCTCAAAGAAATTACCTGACAACAGAGAGCAGGCAGGAGAGGACCAAAAAAAAGGGGGGGGGAAGTGTTTACCTTTCTGCCATAATTGATTTATGTTTCCCTGCCAGGAGGCAGCAGAAGGTTAAAACCCAGCCTGGTGGTAGGGCAGTGACCTACATGTGCGAGGCCGCACCATGCATTTCATACCACTGATTACACTAACCGCTCCCACAACCAAAGGAGGTGTTGCATTTGAATGTGATATTGTTGTCACCAAGAAAGTGATTCTTTTGGAAGTAAACAGCGTTATACATGCTGCCACCCTGCTGTCAGCCCTCACTGCTTTTCCTCTTTGTCAGTATGCCCAGTGTGATTTGTGCTTAAAGAAGTCCAGCAAGCGAAAAAGGTGTGCTTTCTTCATTCCAGAGAATCAGTGACTATGACAGCTCTGCCACCACTTTCCACCCGCTCTTGCCATGAAATGCCATGGCAACGTAATGAAAGTGTTTTTTGGTGGTAATCAATACCTGAAACTCATATAAGCGTGGCAGGTCAGTCTGAAATAGTTCATTCCCCCCCAATATATATGACAGACTTTATCTATTTGATTCTATTTCACTGCTTGGGAGGTCAGGAATTTTATATGATAGACTGGTCTTTTTCATTCGCTGTATTTCAGTCATGGCTACACGATCCAGAGTCCAGTGAAAGTACCATTATCCTCTTGCTCCTGCATGCTTTTCACAAGAAAAAACATCAGCTCGCATGGTTTTCCTTCTAGTCACCATTAAAGTGTTGTCCTCTAAGGGGAGTCAGAACATTTGAGGTTTCTTTTATTTCTCATTAGCTTCTTGATGATAGCATGCCCCTTGGCCACATAATAAATCAAATGACCCTGCTTGGGAATGTGGGACAGGGACTGTAAGGGAGAAGCAGGACAAGGTGGTCAGTGTTCAGAAAGCTGGCCTCGTTTTTCTATGGCCTCTTACCTTCTATTAAAAAGGTGGCAGTCTAAACATTCATGTGACTTTTACATGGCATGAGGGGGGTGTTGTAAATTTTAGACTTTCTCAGACCTGAGGTGAGAATGTAACATGTAACATGAGTCTTGATATTAATATATTGCTATTAATAGAATTTATTATCTTATTATTAATATTATTTTAATATATTTTAAAATATATTTTGATTAATACGACATTAATATTACTGGAAATATAATATGGTGTTTTTTTTGCAAATGTATTTTATGAATGTTTTACTCTGCAAAAGTATTTAACAATTTTATTGTTGTCTATTGTCGTGTATTATAATAATAATAATAATGGTACAGAATGATAAATCACAGATTTCAATACTTGGGAGACTTGAGAAATGCTTACTGCAAGTGAAGTCCATGCAACTCGAGCTTAAATTGGTTTGCCAGTAAACACCTAACTTTGTGTGTATTACTGTAATTAAGAGTTGCTGATTTGTTTAGCTACCATTTCAGACTTGTTAATAAATACAAGAGACTTGTTTTCTCTTATATACAAATTCTTAAATTATGTGAATAGAAAGACAGCCACCTTCACAAGGATTAGACTATGTAAGTTAAATAAAACAGCATCAAACTAAAAAATAATGAACAATATAAACAATAAATGAATAATAAATAGAGATTGTTTCAATATTTGCTCAATCAACATAAAACCCAGAATAGGAAACTGACTAATATGTGCATTAACTGTACTGGTTTAGTTAGATGGCACTGTATATTTTTTTAGTGTGACCTAGCCTATTGACGAGACAGTGTTGTCTTGTGGCCAGGAGAACATGATAACATTAATGAGATATTAACATTAAGGTTGGCTTATATTAAGATGCATTTGTAAAGGCAAAAAGATGTGACTTTGGTGGATGTTCTAAGTAGAGACAGGAGTCAATATTATCACGATACCTAGGTGCTGATTCAATTTGTATTGCGATTCTCTTAGTAACAGGATTTTATAAATATCCAGATTCAATATTAATATTTAAAAAAATATTTTGTTACAATTCAAAAATAGCAAATGTGCCAATTTGTGAATAGTTTAGAGTGTGCCACCTGTAGGATTATAGAGGGACGGGAACATTTTACGACTTTCAATGCAAGCTTATATAAATTAAAAAACGATTTTGGAGTCACAAAAGAATCACGATATGTAATTGAACCATTCCCCCTCATCTCTGGTGCTAACACTATCCATGAAATAATAAAGACTTGCAAACCAGAAAGCCACCTACCCCACAATGTAGTCAAGATAAAAGTTAAGATATAAAGCACTAATAATTAAATCAGAACCTAGTCTCCACCCATTTCAACTATCACTTGCTCACATTTGCAACTGTATTTTTCTTTGGTACCCATCCATCCATCCATCCATCCATCCATCCATCTAAATTACCGGTGCTTTTAATCTGACAAATGTATGTGACAAATGTCTGTCTTCTATACATCTGCCACCTGAACAGGTGCAGTAGAAAAAACTCTTAACTCTATCCTGACCCATTCAATAAAAAGGGTCTAAAATAGCCTTTGCTCTGACCGCACAGTTAAGAAATTTCTAAACTCTGACCCGCAGGTTAGAGCCTGCATGTTCGAGTGAGAGCTCAGCGGTAAAGATACTGTACTTTTTTATGATTTCCTGGGGGCGGGGGCACTGCCTTCCCAAGACCATGTCAACTGCTCAGAAGTGTGGTTGGATTCTCTCCCACCTGAATAATGAGTTGCTTTAGGCAAAAGTGTGTGCCAAATCATACCTCATTATGTTGGAGGTCATATCTACGGACATATCAGAGGTTCTGATTGTGCTGTCCTGGGTGTGATGTGGTGAATATTCTCCTGCTGCTCTTGGAACAGGTGAACAACATTATCACCAACATTTTTCCTATGGTACACTCCACATGAGAGCACGAAGTGTTAAAGTTAGGACTGTAAATCCTCCTGATCTTTTCGCTACAATAAACAGAGTAAGCTAGTTTGGAGGTGTTTGTAACTGGCCTGTAATATCATGGGTCCTAGAGAGCGTAGAGATTTCACATTTTTATCATTGAGGCAAATAAGATTTAGGTCCATTATGGCTTTAATATAAACAGCTCATTTCAGGTGAAAGGAAAACAGTGTGGTGCAGTGGAAAGCGTTGCTGCCTCGCAGCTCCAAAGAGCCCAGGTTTGATCCTGAGCTCGGTTTACTGTCTGTCTCCTGTTTAGCATGTTCTTCCTGTCTGGATTTCATTTTGGATATCTGTTCATTTCCTAAGTCCTAAAATTTTCCCCAGGGTATGAATGTGTGTATGGTATGTGAGGTGTCCAGGCTTCCTTCCAGAATGCAGTAATCATTTCAAAACCATGCAGTAATAGGTGTTTTTAACATTTACCCAACACTTTAAAGTGGAAGATGAATGGGCTCAATTGCATAGCCCACAAATCCTGGAGTGCTACTATTAAATAACACATGGCTCAAAGAAGTCATATTGTAGGAGCATCATAGCGGTATTGTTCTCTGGGTTAAACATACCAGGGGATACTTGAGATGGGCCATCATAGGGCCATTTATTCTGAGTGTCTGTAATGCTGTAATGACTTTTATTAGCAGATTATGTGTAGAATGTTCTACTAGTGACATGTGATAAACCTTGTACAACTATGTGCAGAGGGCTCGCCCCTATCACATTACGCTATATGTGTTATAGTAACACATCTGCTAACTAAATGTAACAGGCATTACAGCATATGCCCAATCTAGTGCTCCTACACCAATCCTTTTTCCACCAGCTACTGTAGCTCCACAGTGTCTGAAAGGGAGCAAGAATCCTTAGTTAAAACAATCTTTATTTAATATCTTTGCCCTGAGGTAATAAAGAGAAGATATCTTTTTGCGAAGACAGTACTTTATTGTGAAAGGAATTAGCAGTACCACTGTGGGTGGACTGTCAAGAAACTGGAGAAAAATTGCTGAAAATATACACACCATGCTTTTAAGTATGTTCTTTGGAACTTGTTTGGTTTTAACCCTCAATTGGGTCAGTACAAGCATGGTGTGTTTTTGTAGCAGATGTTTTCTGTATAAAATTGAAATGTCTTACAAATACCACATAATAGTTTTCTTTTCAAATATTATCACATTGTTACTTAACTTTTTTTGTGTCAAATTTTAACCTTCTTCAAGTTACCAGTAATTCCTATAGTGATTTTTTATAATGCCTGCTCATGGTGAAATGCAGCATCGTGGCGATACGGCTCTTATACCTGACCAGAGGACATGGCGCTTATGCAATAAGCACGGCTAAATGTCTGAGGGGGGCACATGAGGAGTAGAAGTGCTCGGCTCTGAGCCTGCGCTTATTAATGTTTTAAATCTGCCATGTTATCAGGGCAAGCACAGCTGCTCACGAGTAAATAAAGTGAACATTGCAGTTCAGTCCGACACACTGGCCCTTTTATGTGTCCACACAATAACGGAAGCACAAAACTGCACTCTGGCACATCATTTGGGAGCACCGCCCAGAGCCGGCCAATATAAGCACCGAGCAACTAAATAAGCAGTGGTCATGAATGATGTTGGATGCCAGATATGAAAATAGATTTACTCATATGCAGATTTATATATAGATGCCCACCATTTGCTGTAGCCTATTTCTGTGTCATGTTTTCCTCGCGTAGTCTGCACATGAATTCATGTTCTACTCTTCGTATTGGACAGCTTCCCTGGAAGAGCTCTAGGAAGACAAGATTGATAAACAGGCCCATTGAAAGACTTGGAGCAGTTTACTTGGCATCCTTTACAATACAGCAGCAAAAATGCTGACAGCTAATGTTCTTGGCTACAGTGTTGCTTATAGGACTTAATTAAAGTGACCAGTGCCAGATACATAATAATGTATTTCACTCATCAATAAAGCACAGATCCATCCACACATCTTTCAGATTTGCACTTTAATACCTAGGCATCTCTGTTCCACTAAACAGGATCTGTTATCTCAGTAAAAGTCATCCAGAGTCATTTTCCTTTCATAGTAAAGCCTTGACAATTTTAAGAAAATATGGCACAAATAAGACGGGGTATACACAGGCAGACAGAAGAGGCGACTGAACCAGAAGAGGTGAACACACTTAAGTAACAAACCAGTGACAGGAGACAAGACTAACACAACCTAAGCCACACTCATGCAGACAAAAGTCAAAAGTTAAAAGTTTTGAAGACAATCTTTAACATGTCTTGTTCATGTCGGCACTATGGCCTCGCACCTCCAGGGTCAAGGATTTGATTCTCGCCTCTGGTCTGCGTGCATGTTTATATGATTGGTGAGGTTCCTCTGGTTTCCTCCCACAGTCTAAAGACATGCAGATTAGTCTAATTGGTGTTCCCAAATTGGTGTTCTGTAGTGTGTGTGTGTGCGGGCCTTGCACCCTGTTTGCATCCTGTACTGTACCTCGCCTTGTTCCCAAAGTCCTGGGGAAGGCTGCAGGCCTCTGCGACACTGTACACAGAAAACGTGGTATTGAAGATGATTGAAGAAATGAATGAATGAATGTCTTGTTCATGTCTCTTTGAAGCGGTAGTCAAAATAATTGCTTGTTGTTGGGCCAGAGTAAGGAGACCAGTTCAAAGCCATGGCGATGTCCTAAAAGCGAAATTTCATATAGGAAATATACATAAATACAGATAATCCGTTCTAGCCATCGAAACATATTATCAATATTACTAATTTCCAATTGAAACATTTAGAAAATACATGTATGTGAAGTTAAATATGAAATAAATGGTCATTAATCTTCATTTAAGCTTAATTTATGAGTCTTCTTGCCACCCTGTGCTTTAAAAAACGAATGCAATGTATTGCCCTCAGTTGTGTTTTTCTTCAGTGTTTTTACTATCGCAAGAGTTTAATATAATACACATTTGGGTTTGGTATATTGAGTGGTGTTTGTGTGTCTTTCGTGTTCTTTGATTTTGCCAACACCAGCAGATGAGATAAAGGTCCTATGTTTGTGTAATCTTGGCTAATGAATTAATATGAGCATTACAAACATTGTTGGGCCCCATGGGGCTACAGTAGGTCTTTACTATATCTGGCAAAAAAATGCAAAAACTAAACACAAAAAAATTAACTAAAGTAAATTTAGTACATTTTAAAATTAATTAAAGTAAACTCACTTTGCCCTCGCTTTCCACTGACGCAAACAAGTTTTGACTGGCTACCGGATTGACGCGCAACCAGAAGTAGCCATGGCCGGCCTGACCGAAACTGGTCCAGCCAAAATTCTGGTTCGTAAGCCGAAAATTTGCAAGCTAGGTGTTCGTATGCCGAGGGTGTACTGTCATTGAATCTTAATTTTGGTGCTGGAACAAATAAAGACAGTCTTTTGCAGTCGCACGTCATTGGTAGAAAAACGCTGGCTACCATTCAAAGACTCTAAGCCACCTTTCGCACAATTTGCTTCTGACCTCTGTCCAGCTTTTTTTTCTCCCTCACTGATGTCATCAGATTAGCTGTGGCATTTCTCCTGGGTTCTCTTCGTTGACCTCCAACTCTCGAGCTATTCTCCTGGGAATCCTTCCAGCTATCTCCTGACTCACCCCAGATAGTCTGGGTGGTGCAGCTAATTGCTCATACAATATTTGTGTGAGATGGAAGCTTGGCCTCTAGGAAGGTCTCAGAGTGCAAATTATGCAAACTAGCAAAGATACAGGGTGGGGGACGGAAGTGTATGTGGGATATGTGTATGTCAGGGAAGAGGGTGTTGTGTAAAAGACAAGGCATACTCCTCTCAGGGGAGATGAGATGACACGATAGCCCATCAGGAACTGGGGGAGTAATTGGAAGCAGCAAGTGAATAAAGATGACTTTATTACATTACGACATGTCACAGTGCAACACACGCAGCATTCAAAAAAGCTCACGTACACACCTGTGTATGTAAAAAGAAAAAAGCAACACGCTGCTGTTTATGGCCTCCTGTGATTAAAGACCTTGCTTTCATCAGCCAAATAACTGACATCTGCCAGGCTAATGCTGCCATTGATGCGTTTTATTACGTTAGTGGGAATTGAGGAAGAGAGAGTTGTTCTATCTGACCTCCTATACAGGATCTCATCCTGAATACAGACAAGCACACTGTGAAGTGTTTTTCACAGAGTATCACTGGGAGTAGAAGTGCTGACGCTGAACCAATAGCTCTATAATAGTCATTAGGATATGAGAAGAAGGACAAAGCTGGATTCAGCAATTGTGTCCTATGACAATTGAACTTTGCCCAAACATGGAGCACACTGATTAGGTATTTATTATTTGAAAATTGGGATTTAAGAGGTCATTCCATAAATGCAGTAACAGTATCCAGAACGGTAGATTTTTTTTTAGCACTGCCTGATAGTCATGATTTCTTCCATCTTCTAAGATCCAAGAGCTTAATTTAAATAATTAAACTTGGGTAACCAGACTTTGCATTTCCAGTATGGATTTAAATTGGGTATTTTAAAAGATATTTCAAATATTTACTGTTCTTTTTTTTCTGATTTGTGACAGAAAGGTATCGGAAAGGGGGAGGCAGGGTAGTGTAGTGGTTAGCACTATTGCCTGGTTTCCTCCCACAGTCCAAAGACCTGCAGATTAGGATAATTGGTGTTCCCAAATTGCCCGTAGTGTGTGATTGTGTGTATGTGTGTCTGTGCCCCGCGATGGATTGGCACCCTGTCCAGGTTGTACCCTGCCTCGTACCCTAAGTCTCATGGGATAGGCTCCAGGCCCCCAGCGACCCTGAATACAGGATAAAGCGTTATAGACGATGAATGAGTGAGTGAGTGAGGCAAATATGAAAGGGAAAGTTTACAGAACGGTAGTGAGAGCAGCAGTCTTGTACAGTTTAAAAATGTTGCCACTGACAAAAAGACAGAAAGCAGAGCTGGAGGTGGCAGAGTAAGAGAAGGAGAAGAGGAAGGCCCAAGAGGAGGTTTGATGACATGCAGGAGGTTGGAGTGACAAAGGAAGGTGGTAGACAGAGTCGTTTTTTTTTTTTGGCTAGCGATCTAGATCTAGCAATCTAATCTCTGAAGTTCAGAGATTCAAATCATTGTGAAATGGTAGAAAGGAACATTTTTCGGCATTTACTGCAGCTAGTGCGTGGTCTGTAGCTGCCTAAAGGTCAATTCAGTTTATCATATGAAATGCCTAGATGGATTTCAGCTCCACTTGCTGTTCGCACACACCAATAGTGGCAGAGCTCCACTTCTGTACTTAACCTTCTGCATATGTGTGTGGATGCTTGCGAAATTTAATGGTAATGCATAGTGTTTTATATAATTAAACATTACATGTAAATGCAATAGAATCAGCTTGACCTATTGCCCGACTGTCTCCTGAACAACTGCTAATGCACACCAAATAGCAAACTGAAAGGAAACACAAATATAAACTAAATAGCCTATAAAAGCTTTGTATAATTCTGTAGTGCTTCAGTATTTATGTACTGCGTTGTAGAAGCGAGAAACTGCCTTTGTTTGCCCACATGTCCTTTTCTGTTTCTAGTTTAGGTCCCTTTTTTTGTGGAAGGCAATGGTATTTATTTAAGAAAGATCAGATTAAAAAGGGCTGATTGTCTGATTTGATGTGGATTTCAGAGTACACATGCTGCTCTTATACAGCTGAATCTTGAGTTTTACGCCTGCGGTTGAACAAGCTTCACCAGCGCATGGAGTTCAGCAAACCAGAACATTAATCAGAACACAAAACCTTGTTACAGAAATAATGAAACCTGTGTCAGACTCACAGGCTTATTTATTTCAGCTCTGTTCTGCAAGATCAAAAGTTTGGATGCTATTTATTCCGTTTCCATTTACAAATTGCTAATGCTGTTTTAAACCAAAGTGGGTTGACTTTCATGCTGAATTTATTAACAAGATCCAGCATTCGACCAGATGAGCATAACTTTTCTACCGTGATATCATCTTATTGGAAGCATTCAAAGACATCTATCCTAGGCATGCTGGACCAGAGCGCTGTTTCATTTGCTCTTATGCGCAACATTAAAAACCTATTTGCGGGTCTGTTGGGTGCTAGGAACTTGGGGTTAATTTTCCGTGTCAAAAGCCTGTTATCATGACTATGCAACCCCTCTATCATGGCAGTGGCTTTAAAAACTGCATGTCTGTCATGAGGGATCGGATTAATTCACCCCGATGCCACAAGCCCAGCCTTTTGATTTCCATAGTCACCAATCAGCAAGCACATGGCAGTAATTAAACCCAGTCCCACTAATTCCACGCAAACAAACACTGATAACATGATGAGCACCCTGTAGGGTCCCTGGCAACCCGACTGAGCCTGTCTGCTTGTGCTGTAGGAGTTTACCATTACATTGCCCACCCCCCATGCTTGTAACTAACTGAGCATGTCTTCTATCGCTTTATAATGTTCTGTGAAAGTCACCCTGCTCACCCAAGGAGCTCATCATCAAAAGGACAGGCACTGAGACCAGAGTAGGGGGTTAGTGGCCTAATGGAATGGCTAATAGTTCAGGAACGACTATGCCATAGAGCAAATGCTAACATCAGCATCTGGTGCAAGATTGGCCCTTGACAGAAACCTTTTTCCCTTCAGCAGCCAGCATGTAATTTGGGTTCAGGGACGGAGGATGCATATTTTGATTTGATCTGGGACTTGGGGGTGAGGCATGTCAGGAGAAAACGAGAGGACACAGAGGATATGATGGGGAAAGGACAGAAACATACAAACAAGCAGCTCTGCTCAGGTCACACTATTTGGCAGATGCAACTAAAATGAAATTTGAAACCTTAGGCAATAGTGGAGAAATCAGTAGCCTGGGTGCCTGTGCTATAAGTCTTTTTTGTAGTTATCCACAGAGGACTAGAGATAGAAAATGAACTCAGAAAATAAAGTTATTTTTTTTCCTATTGACTTTTTCGCAGCAAAAGTTTTTTTATTTGGTAGGTATGTTTGAACATAATGCATATCAAGGTGGATTGTCAAGCATGTCCAGATGACAGATGATTTTATGGTGAAATTAAAGCCAGACCTAAATAAATAAACAAATAAATATATACATACATACATACAAACCAATCAGTCATAACACTAACACCGCCATGTGAATTGAATAACATTGATTATTAGCTATATACTCTACCAGCAAATTGGTAACAGGATCATAGGCACCCAGTCCCCGAGGGGACGAATGGCCAGCCCGTCCGGTCCAATCACATAGAAAAGCCAATGCAGCACAAATGGTCAAAAAAAGTCAATGCTGGCCATGATAGAAACCACAACCATGACCAACCACGACACCACAACACCCAGGCAGGCAAAGAGCTTAAGGCTGTTGGCCAGGCCCATAGATCCCAGTTTCATCTGGCACTCATGGGATGCACTGGACAAAAAATTCTGATCCATAGAGGGGCCCACCTCCCAACAAACAGCATCCAAAGGATCCACTGCCAACGTCTTCCTGCCCGACATCACAGCATACTCGCTACACACTCGCAGTGGGGCCATATCTCAAGGGGCCAGAGCCACCACGGTGACTCAAGGGTAAACCAAAGTCTAGGTGTTTTGGCTGATCAGTATAACTCTCACACTAATACAATAGGTTTTTACGTTATGGTTAACATGTAGAGACAAATTAAAAATGTCATCCAGACTCAAAATAATATTTTTTGTCTTGTGATGCAAGTAGCTCATGGACGAAACATTTGCTGATTCCTCTGTGACTCGTTATTGAGGCAGCAACCAGGAGAGGAGAAGGAAATCAATCAAATCAACGTGCTCATTTCTTTTACTCTACGTAATTATCTAAGTAGTGTTTTAGTCATAGTGTTACATTATGCTACCTATCAAGTTGTGTGGTATAGCTTTCCCCTCACTGGCATGATGCAGAGAGGACACACCCATCACTCACTCTTGTCTCTTGCTCTGAAAGACACTCTCTCTCTTTTGGTCTGTCTTTTTTTTTTTTTTTTTTTTTTTGTATGTGTCGGTTTGTAGTTCTCTCCAA
>JAQMYG010000033.1:25651429-25665683 GCA_030014215.1 Clariallabes teugelsi
AATTTGGTTTATGAGTGTTTTGGAATACGAGCCCACTTCCGGAACGAATTATGCTCGTAATCCGAGGTTCCACTGTATATTAGTTTTAGCCAACAGTTACTTTTTCGCTTCACTGTAAATATTAGCTAATGGGGATAAAGTGAAAGCTTGTATTGCAAGCTGAAAGAAAGGCGCTTTTTTGCAGGATCCTGTCGCTCCTACATTAAAATCATGCAGGCCGATCTCGATTACTCACACTCTTTCCCATTACTTTTGCTAAGTTTGTGCTTTGACAAAGAGCCCTGATTGTAACACACCTATTTATTTATTTTTTTATCTTTTGTGTCTGATGCAAAATCATTGATCCATGTGAAAGTGAAAGCTGGTGTCTCCCTCCAAGTAGAAAAATCTCATTAACAATGGCGCTCATTCGTGAGAAGGTGTTTATATGCAATAACAAGTTCGCTGGAACGGAACCAACAAGACAGTTGTACAATATGACCAACGTTATTAGACGGCTCCCTCTTTCTCCCAACGTACACTCTCTGTTCTCACGTTTAACCTCCGCAATCATGTAACTCGTTCACATATTTAAGTGCACTGGCGAACTTGGCCTTGTAGACAGCGTAGGGTCTTTGATGCGTTTTTGCATAATGCTTTTTTTTTTAAAACATGCATCAGAACAGTGTCTTCCATTAACTTGAAATTAAAGCCATCATTATGCACTTGTTCCTTTTAGAGCCACATTAGCACTTAGCTGAAATCAATTCAGAAAAGAGTTTGCATGTCATGAGCGTGGGGGAAAAGCTCGTCCATTAATTTTTTTGGCGCACACCATCTTTAAAAATCTCACGTTTGTGGTCATCACCTGAGTAGAACTGACTGCTACAGCCTGCACTGGAACATCGGTCATGTATTGCTTCATTAATAATGTTAGAAAGTATCTGTGCCTGTTTGGTCTAATGTCTAAGTGCCGAATTTGAGCGAACTCCTTAAGAAATAATCAAATTCTGAAATAATCTAATTCTGAATTAGCGTCATAGCATGTAATGAGTTTAATTTCATTTTGATTATTACCACCATTCTTGTTTTCTAACCTGGAAAATTTTCATGTTAAAAGATCATTACATTTATTTATTTTTTAGTATTTTCATTGCAAAAAAATATTTAAACAGACAGTGTCTTTAAGCTCTAAATAGCTGATGACTACTGGCATTTTTTTTTTTTTTTTTTGTATATAAGTCCTAAATTTTTTTGTAAAAGACAAATTTCCATCCTGTTACTGCTCATTAATGGAAATAACACCTCTAATATATTTTTTCCCCATCAGCAAAGTATAAACCAATTAGCCTCTGATTTGTGCAGTTTCAAAGTGTGCTTTATGGAAATGCATAAACAGCTCTTCACTTGCTTTTAAAATCCATTTGCTCTTAAAATACTTTGGAAATTGCATGCCACTGCTGAAATTACCCGACCCATTTTGCGGTGGAAAGCATGAGGGGGCGAGGCCCGTGAAAGCTGAACTAATGTTTGGGTTCTTGCCGTTCAGGGCAGGGAGAGCCAGACTCACCTAATGATGTTTTCACTGTAATGATGCAAGTAGGGGCCAAGGTCATTCAACTCATTGCCTTCCCATTCACTGGGTTTCATCTCTATTGTAAACCTCACTGTGAGTGTTTGAAATGGACATGAGCACACACATGTCCCGAAGGGGACACGAAAACAGTCTGATGGCAATCAACAGCAGAAAATGATCTGCATCTTTCTAAATTTAACAGCAAGGGAAATGATACTCAGAGGCCATCGCTATCATACACAGGAAACTCCCTTCCGGTGAATAAGACACCTGGGATCAGAGCTAAATGAGCAGCTCAGTCTTTGCTGTCTTTCGTCCTCCTTCTCAGAGCTCCTCTACTGTTCTTCTTGACGGTATAAATAACACGCATGGCTGTATACATGCCACAAAGAAAACACATAAGATATCTTATTTAGGAAGAGACAATGGACTCCTTGACATCTCCGCACTTCCTAGGAGCTGATCTGAGATCACCATGGCTGTAGATAGCGCTTTGCAGAGCCTGTTAATGTGCAGATGTGTAGTAATGAGGGTGTTCACTCAGCTTTCCCCTGTCAGAAGATGCTTAGGCAGTGCCATTCTGCCAGTGCCCGCCTGGCTCACTGTCAGCGCACGCCAGCAGCCTCTAATTTCTCTATTTGATGAACAGATAGCGTCTCCCTGTTATTAGCCCTCTGTCTCCAGCCTCTGTTGTTATGCCATTTTTTTTACTCTCTGCAAACTTTTAGGCTGGCCAGCCATAATGTATGCATAACACCTCTTCTCACCTGCTGTTAACAATGCCGTGAACAGAAGTGTCCGTGCGACCAGACGATCGGGTCCTGCAAGTTATTGCACACAAATCACCGCCAGATTGCTTCTGTTATTCTGACGGTATGGGGAAAAATGGTTTTGTTAGTCTAATGAGGTATAAAAATGGCACGTGGCAGGTGTGTAATATGCAGATGATGCCAACTCCATTATTCGCAACACAGCCATAATTGCATTTTTTTTTCGAGGGCCTGGCTTTTCTTCATGCCTCCTGAATGCGCAGGCCATCAGAGGCCTCAGGAAGGCAACAAAAAAGACTTCTGCTCCAGACGGCGATACCTGATAGCACCACTAAAGCAGTTGTAGTACATTAGCTGAGCTATAAAACAATAAGGTACCAGGAACATGAGCACATCTGCTACTGTAATTGAATTTATAGCACCAAATTTTTATAGCCCGCCATGTCCAGCAAGTTGTAATTCTCACAGCTCAATACATTACGCTATCACTATTAGTTTAGGTGAGGAATGTAAGATTATACACGTCGGTTTTATAGCAGCCAAAGCTTCCATGGCATTTTGAAATGAGACATTACGTGAAGGAGGGAAATGAAGAATGCTGGAGCCGAGGCGGTTGAAGAATACACCCAAGACCTTTAATGTATTTAGATTTATTCTCAAACTCTCGAGTTAATCAAACATTCCAACTCAGCATATACTGTATGATATAAGGGAAGTCATTAAACTTTATCTCGGGTCAAAGCTTTTTCCTCAAATCGTCTCAGGCAGTCAGGTAATTGTGGATGAAATCCTAGTGTAATAAACTCCAATCCACTTCAGTTTGCTTATCAGGATCATTTTCTTGATAATGTATGTTCTTTCACAAGGTGCTCATTAATACGCACTGCAAAACTTTTCATGATATTGCTACAGAAATATGAAATGTATCACCAGGTAAGTGATACCAGAATGAATGTGTATTTTGAGTCTATTACCAGTCACCGCAGATCCTCCCGGTTTCACGGCAGTAACGCGTGAAGTCAATCACCACTTTGGTTTGGACTCCTGCTTAAACATCACACTGCAGCTGAATATGAATTGAAGAGAGAGAGAGATGACTGCTGTGCTTGTTTTAGATCTTGTTGATCAGCTGACATTGCTGGGTATGCACAAGAACAAGGAAATCAGGTTTATTTCCTTCACAGTCAGAGCACAGGCTATAGAGTTTGAGTGAACTTCATAAATAACATAGAAACATTTCAATCTGAGCCACCATTATTTTTGCACAGCTTAGTGAACCCTTCTTACTCTTTAGAGAGATTTAAATGGAGGCATGTCTTTCATGACATGAAATGCCATCACAAGTCGAGTTTTATTCCCAAATTCTCTGTCAAATCAACATGGCTGCACACAGGATATGACATAGACCCAGAAGAACTTTTTACCATTAAATGAATTACACTGTATAGACAAGTATTAGCTTTAGATTACACAACATACAAGCATATTTATTTTAAGAAAAAAAATATTCATCGCTCATCCAGATTAGCTAGAACATTGTCATCTTCGTGTTTTCTCGACAACATGCTAGACAGCTAACCTGGATGAGCGATGAATACTGTCTGATATATTTATGTAAAGATATATTTCTCACTGGTGGATTATGACATACAGTGGAATTATATTTTAAATAAAGTTGTTTATCTGACTTTTCAAATCTGTAAAAACAAATCCATATTGCTATCCTTTTTGCTATGTTTTTTGTATAACATAAAAGTGTGAATATTTTAAAGACATACAAAACAGTAGTGTTTTGAATGTCAAAGTAAGCTACATTTTATTAACCAGCCCAAAGCACTGACAGCTGACAATAATGGCAAGACTTAAACGGTGTGGATAACATATTGCCATAGTATCTAGCCCTGATACCATACGAAGATGCTCAATTCCAGTCCCTCAAAAAAGGTTCAGTTTTCTTTAGCCATCACTTTAAAAGTTTAGGATGTGGTTATTACTTGGTGGCCAAAACAGCTTTTCAAAATTCTCATAATCAAGTTTAGTGTCTCTCTTTCAGCCCCAGAAACATTATGGGCACAAGCTGATGTGATAACATCACAGACATGTTAGAGTACTGTAGAAAGAGATGCCGGATTAAATGCCTTCGCTTTTTCTCCCTTAAGCTCGTTCCTCTCTTTCTCTCGGGGGTCAATAATTAAAGCGCAGTTAAATTAGTTCCGTGCAATAAGGTTTTAATAGAAGGTTTTAATGAATGATCTCAACGGGAGGTTCAATCTCGATTGAGGGGTCAGTTCCTGCCTAGGCTTCGCTTCTCTCATTTTTATCACGGCCCTCTTGGCTTCCTTAAGATGCTGCCGCATTAGTGTGGTTATGAATGATCAGATCACTACCCCTTGCAATTCACAGAGGCTAAAAGAGATCAACGATATGATTGTCTCGGAAATGAATCATCCAGGGAGAAACTTAACACCCCAACCTTCAATTTCAGCTAGATACCGGAAAGCACAAATGGACAAGACCGAGCATGTGGCCATGCCTCAGTCATTGTTTTGCAGCAGCTATCACAAAGGAGCCCTTGAGTTGATGTAAAGGTGTCTGTTTGCAGTTTTCCCCCCTTGTAATTACACGTGTATTGCGTACGGGTCCAGACATGCTCGGTCCATGTAGAGACCTTCAAAGAGGAAACTGGTGGCAAAATCTCCCACTGATTAAAGGCTATTTCAGAATGGGCTTCAAACCAGACAGCTGATGTTTGGCACAAGCTTGTCCATCGTTATATTTTTTGTGCTATGTAACTGGCAGCGTATCCTTCAGCGGTATTTTGCATAATTGTACTGATTATTACCATCAGTGTTTTTTTTTCTATCTCAGTTTTAAAATGCTTTAATAATTACACATACTGTATGCTGCCAATTTATTGTGAATTCAATCACAATAGCACGCGACCGGTCTACAGATGGCGATGGTACTGTATAGCGATGATGCAGTAAAAAGATACGTCAGGTTCTAAAGATTTCTTTCAGTCCTTTCCAAACTGCAGGTTTTCCATTGTTTCCAGCATCCTCTTTTCTCACAACATTAGTTTCTAACTCAATTCAACCCAATTCATTCATTCAACTTGTACATCGCTTTGCCTGTATACAGGGTTCACGGGGGGCCTGGAACCTATCCCAGTAGACTTAAGGCACGAGGCGGGGGACACTCTGCACACTGTGCCAATCCATTGCAGGGCATACAAACACACACACAAATTTGGGAATGGTTAATTTGATTGAGACAGTCGGCATGTCTTTGGACTCGGTGAGGAAACTGGGGTATCTGGAGGAAATCCACCAAGCACGGGGGGAGAACATACAAACAGATCCAAGGTGAGAATCGAACCCTTGACTCTGGATATGCAAGGCCACAGTGCTTACCACTAAGCCATGCTGCCCAATTCAACTTCATTTGGTGTTTAAAAATGAACAAAAACACACGTTTTTAAACAAATGTACTGTAACAGTCATGGCTATACATTTTACAGTACATGTGTACATTTTTTTGGTACTACTATTTTATATCAGAGCTTAAAAAAGCCACACAGGGCACTTCATGTGATAAAGATGTCTAATGGAGTAATGTGAATGTATTTTTTCAGATTTATAGTCTGGTCAGTTTGTCCCTAATGAGCAAGCCACAGGCGACAGTGGCAAGGAAAAAAAAACTCCCTGACATGAGAAGAAACCTTGAGAGGAACCAGACTCAAAAGGAAACCCATCCTCATTTGAGTGGTACATAAATAAAGCCCTTCTATAGCTGTTATATCGTGAAAGAAAAAATTGTATGCAGGAAATTGTGTTTAAGTTAAACATTAAGTCCACTATATTGAGGGTACCAACTGTACAGTACATTGATGGAGACATGGGTACAAAACTGTTGCTTATTATTTAAAAAAAAAAAAGAGCTAAATAATCTAATAAGTTTGAATCTTCATGGTCTGCCAGAACAGTGGCATTAATCCTCGAATGCTCAGCTTACTTGTAAATTGCTTTTGGTTCTCTTTTTGGTTTAGCACTATGACTCATTAGACTGGACAAAACCCTTTTTTTTTGCAATAAAAGCATTTTGAAGCATTAATTAGAGTTCGATTCAGTTGTATTATTTATTTATTTATTTATTTATTTTCCTTTTTCATATTCAGTTTTTCATATTCAGAGTTGCTTGTGTGCACAATTTTTGTTATTTTGAAAATATATATACATATGAAATGGACATTCTGTATCCATTATCCAGGGGTTCGTCTTTATTTCCCTATTCAGTTGCGCTCTGTGATTAGGGATTTAGAATCCTGAAATAGACAGGAGTGTCTCTGTAATAACCCTTGACCCACAGAGTGGGGATTGTCAAGAGCTGGCATGGAACCTCTCAAGCTCAATTTGCCCCTCACTGCTCTTGAGAAAGCATTGTGGTCTTATTGATTCGGCTTCTCTCTAGGCCTCAGCTCAAGGCCATGTTTGTAAGGTAGCCATGAAAAACTAATGGACTAATTCAAACTAACCTGCTTGCTACATCCTCGCTCCACACTCCTCGTTTCCATGGTACGCCCTGCAGGACGGCAACGCAGCTGAAAGGAACGAAGGCCTGAAGCTAAACAACACACCGTTTCCCTTTCCTTCTTTCTTTCTTTCCTTCTTTTTTTCTTTTAAGTGAACTGGATTCTGACTGACATGCAGTGTATAGGTCTGATTTCCCGAAGTGTTTAGTACAAACAAGTAAGCATTTTCAATAGACACAATATGTATGTGTTTTTAAACATATAAGCTCGGGACATCTCTAATGTTTAGAGCTAGACAAGGACCTTGGATTGTCTGTCTTGGTGAAGTGTGATGAGCTTTGGACGTGTTTATGCAAATTCAATCTTCTAAAAGATGAGGAGGCGTATTTGTTATTTATAAAGTAAAACACGAATGATTCAGGTAACATAAGGGCTGTGGTTTTATTGTACAGTTACTGTAGTTTTTCTTGCACAAGGACACACACACGCACACACACACACATACACAGATGTCTTGGATTACTTGCTAAGAGGTGATGGCTCCAATATAGCGCAGTCTCAGCAGTTCAGTAATGAGTTCATTGTGTGATGACTTGTAGCATATGGACTACAGACGTTGTATTTCACTAACAGTTTATCAGTCTTTATACACACACACACACTCAAAGGGGATCAGATGATACACATTCAAATTTGGCTTAGGGATTCTATCTTGAAGTAAGTTACAGAAATCAGGATCTTAGCTAAACTGTTGTGACTGAAAGTGAACAGATGACCATCAACTTTATCGTTTGGAGCATTTTTTATGAATGTGATCATATGAATTATTAGAAATTTTAAAGATGGAAATGAATGCATGCAGTGCACGTTCAGCTACTTACTGTAGACTGAAGCCTTTATATTCCATATGGAGTCAGATTCTAGAAAGGGATTAAAATGAACTTGAGTGCAGAGTTGAATGCTGACAGATACTGTACATGTCAGACGCTCAGCATATAGTCACTAGAGGTCCGCCTGTGTTTCTCATCTATTTATATAGGAATTTAAAGCGTTTTAGCTCTAAATGTGATAAATGTACAGTATATATGGCGTGTGTCGTATGTGCTCTGGCGTAACCCTTTGCCCAAAGGCTCTGCTTTGAATATGCTTGTTGTTTTGTGTACACTTCAGTACGATTACGGTTGCAGGCTACGGAGACTGTGTACCTTTTCAAGCGGTTAAGAAACCTTGTTAAAGAGAATTGTTGTTTTAGGGAACCACAGGGCCATTGAGGACCACAGTAAAGAATGTGTGGAATGTTTTTTTTCCCCATTAAATTATAAATTCCTCACTCTTGTAACTACAGTACTGTGCAAAGGTCTTGAGCCACCCATACTTTCCGTATTTAGCGCTTCCAAAGAGACAGACATCTTTGTATTTTTTAAATGTAGTCCTGAGGAATTATTCTCCAGGCTTCCTGAAAGGCTCTCATTTTTTTGGCCAGTCTCTGTACCTGACCAGAGGAATGTGTTTTGTTTGTTAAGCCACACAGTGACCTATGAATCATTCAAGTATTAAAAAAACATCTAACTTAAGGCATGAACCAGTGTGTGAAACAGGTGTAGAGAAAATGTTTTCCTTAGGCAATGTCACAGTAAAACATTTCTTTACATGATTGTTTATGAAATCTTCATAATTAAGTAAGGAGAGAAAAAGTACACTGGTTATTATTATTATTTTAAAATATGCATATAATATAATTAAGATGAATAAAAAAGATGCGTCTGCAAAAGCTTTAAAAAAAAACAAGTGCATGGCAGCTTGATGGCTTAATGTAAAGTGGCATTGAGTTCTGTGGTTTTAACACAGAGTAACAAAATATGAATGATAATATAAAAGGTTAAGCTACATTCCTATGTAAAGAGACACAGACCAGAGCCACTCCTGCCTAATCTTGTCACTTGACATACCATAACAAACATGCCAAGCTCATTTCATGCACTTTAAATGTGTGAAAATGACTCCTGATGAGTCTGTCCATCTCTCTCTCTCTCTCTCTCTCTCTCTCTCTCTCTGAGTCAACATACAGCCTCTAGAGTCAGCAGCCTGGGTTCCAGGATTTAAAAAGAACCCTTTTATAAATGTTATGCAGAGGTTATTCATTAACCATTCTAAAGACACACTTCCTCTGTGTGTTTTGAACCCTTCCTTCTGTCACTGTGTTAGCCGAGCAAACTGTTCACACATTCAAGCTTTTTAGAGCATATGGTTTAGATCACTGGCTGGCACATTTCAGTTTGCTCACTGGTCATATCTTGAATTTCTCATTGCGCTTGAATGAATGTGGAAGAAAAAAACCTCTAGACTTGACTTTGCTGTGTGATGGCATCGTTTGATGGCCATTTTTCACAGAACCTAAAGATTTTATATATGCATAGTGTGTGTGTGTGTGTGTGTGTGTGTGTGTGTGTGTGAGTGTGTGTGTGTGTGTGTGTGAGGTTAAATGTTTGCTGGGACAGAGGAAACCGTGTGTATTCCTGGTGACCCTGGTGTGTCCGCACTGTGGGGAAGAGAACAATGTATCCAGTGAGTGTTGTCTTTCCGGTATAAACAGCTGCACAGATTACTGCGTGTGCTAACAACATTGATCAATGTTTTTCATTGTATACGTGTCATGCAGTGATTTTTCAGAACAATATATTATCTGTATACAGTCAGGATCATACGTTTTTTGCAGAGTGACACAAGCTTAGTGTTTTTATAACTAATCACCAGGTATTTGTTCCTGTTATTTTGTCTATTAAATGTTATATACATTATTATATAGTAAATGTACTCACGTGTCGTCTTTCCTCTGTGCAGCCCCGGCCTTCATGATGGTCAACACTTCTGGAAGGTTTCCTGGACAGCGAGCTCAACTGGTAGTCCCTCAGCTGAAGGAGAATGATACACACTGCCTCATATTCCAGTATTATGGAGCCAGTGGTGAGGGCACGAGTCCTGGCCAGCTCTACATCTACGTCAAAGAGAACAACAGTCCAGTGGGCTTCCCGGTGTGGAACTCATCAGGACCTGCATTTCAAGCATGGAAGCAGGTTGAACTGGCAGTCAGCACCTTCTGGCCCAACTTTTACCAGGTGAGAATGTTTCTAGTTTTAGTATATCTTGTCTTTATACCTTTGGTAATTTGTATAGTCCAACAAATATCGATAACATTTTACTCAAAGGTCTATGACACATGTAGTGTACTGTACGTATAAGCCCTATATGTGAACTGACATAGACTCACATAAATGCTAATAATGGTTTATCAGCTATTACTGTATAAAGAGGGCAATGCTGATTTCTTTTTAAAACAAACAACATCTATTGTTCCTAACAACACCTTCTGTGAGACTTATTCTAAGTAGAAATGCCATAACAATTAGCTTGCGGTAATGGTAACGGTTTAATATTTCAAACATCAAAATGACACTCTAATTTAATGTCAGCGAAACTATACTTAATGCCATCACTTGAGTGTCATGATATCCATTTCAGGTCAGGTTCATTTTTGTGAACGTTTAACAATAGATCTTGTCATAAAACAGATTCACAGGTTGTAGTATAATGAAATTTGTTTGGACACCCCTTCTAACTCCATGGTCTTTCCCGGTTTTTATTTCTTTGCACAATATGGAACAATGCTGAAGGCGTCCAAAATATGCAGTGATCTCTTTGGAACAGTTGATATTGTCTGCTACTCATGCTTTTTAAAACCTTCTAATCTGAGGCGCTGTTTGTTAATTGGTTATTTTTCGAGGCTGGTAACTCTAAATGAACTTACAGAGGTAAGTCTTTATCAGAACCAGTTTTATCATGAGGCTTGATGGGTTTTGCAAATGCACTTGACAATACTGTTCTGACCGTCATTTCTTAAAATGACAAATGTGCCTTTTTTGGTTACTTAATTACCTAATGCCGTATGTGTTATTTCATAGTTTGGTTCTATGAAATAACACATTATAGTTCTAGAATGTAGAAAATGAATCTAAACTTGTGTCCAAACTTTTGACTGGCACTATACAGTAGATAGAAATTCCTCATTAGCAAGTGTGGAAATGAAAACATTTTGAGTGAAAAGGGAACTCCCTTCAAAAGGAACAGGATAGTGGGATTATAGAACATTACAGATGGAGAAAAGTAAAGATACTGTAAACACTCTGGATTTAAGGGAGTTACATGGATATTCAGTGTGAGTATGTTGTGAATAAGCGTCATGGCACAGACATTTTATTATTACCTGCAGTCTATGGTATGCAGATAGGATTCTCTGATTATGAGACTTAGGCATAACATGCTTTGGGGAAGTGCAGTCCACATCAACAGAAGCTGAGTCACAAGTGCAGAAATCTCCAAGCAGAGGTACATCATCCGGATGAATCAGGCATGGCCCAAACAAATACACATAACTCTGTTGTGGTAGCATTATAGCAATTGTCAGAATGGTGGAGAAAATGCACCTAACTCAATGCCATTACATACTGCTAAAATACATTCTTGCTATTATACAGACTTTAAATTCTTCACTTTATATTCTTTCTTTAATTCTTAATGGACAATTACCAAAATAAAGGAACACGAGATAATGGGTACCACAAAGGGATACTACTGGTTCTTAATTTTAGGCTTGGTTTTATCAGTAATCTTAAAGGGGTTAAAACAACAACAACGCTTATTTCACTTTCACAATGTTTCCGAAATTCATGGTGTTTGCCATCCACAAAACAACAGAACAAGCTTCTTTTGGTATCGTACACTGCAGAGAATCTTAATTAATTCAGTTTATATAAAGAGCGCATTCACATTTGACATGTAAACACATAAGCAGGCCAGGTAGGCTGATTTGACACCTGCCATGCTGGTGTAGCATTGCCTGTTGATCCTCATAGGGAATCCATTTTAATTGCAAGAGAAAGTCCCAATTACTTTTTTGCTAAATCGACCCCTGGTGTTCTTGTAGCTGATTCTGGACTGCTCCTCTGAGCTTGGCTGAATAGAGACAGAATAAGAACTAGTCTCTCCAACTCAGTCGTTCAGACCCCAGCATGCACCTTTAATGGCTGAAAAGTCATTCTGTATAGAAGTGGCACTGTAGGAGAGCGTTTTGTGACGGAAAAGATCTTTCATTGACTCAACTGGAGATGAATTTCAGCACAAACGAGGGAAAAGAGGTAGCGAAAGTATCAAGGTTTTAAAGTCACAGAAGGGAAGTGCTACTCAGTGTTTGTGAATGCAGTAAGGACATAACTTAAGGTTAAGGACTGAGCTGAGTGCAGATAACTTTTTTTTGGCCCTTCATACATGGATTCCAAGTCTAGTTCAACAGTTTGGACTGACTATTTAACCTATTTTCTTGCTATTTAATTGAATAATGTTCAGGGGTTTGGTACTCAAACCTGGGCCTTACAGATGCCAGGTATAAGGAGTCTACCACTGGATGCAGGGCACCCTTTTTAAGAAAGTGGCTGAGTTTGTGAATCTGTATGTACGCATCAGATGGTCCGCTGTGGCAATCTCATCAGCGGGAGCAGAGGTAGGAACAACAACAATTGAATAATGATCAGATTTTCAGACAGTATGCTTTGCTAGCTTGGGCTGTAAACGTGGACATTATAAACTAAAAAACACTAAATTCTGCAATACACTACATCTTATGTGCTGTTAAGATTAACTCGTGTTAAAAGTTGTTTTTAATGTATTGAAGGTTAATTGTATTGCTGTGTGAGTGAGTCCTGATTAACCACAAAGTTGGTACTGATCAAAGATTTTTATAGTAGCAACCATACTAGGATGAACAAGGGGAGTTGGATTTAAAGTTCCATGAAATGGCCACAGAATTTTTGTCACAAGCTTTACTATTTAGCACTCAACATGTGAACCTGTCCAATTTCCAATTTTCGTTAGTGTAATCCACAACCATTCCTAGTAGCCTTTATAAATTTTCAACCTTGTCTCATCGTCTACTGTATACTCCTTTATTGTATAAGTATAACTTGTATACAGGGACATGGGGGTGCCTGGAGCCTTACCAGGATATTTACGCCACGAAGCAGGGAACACCCAGGACAGGGTGCCAATCCATCGCAGGGCACACACATACATATACACACACACACACACACACACACACACACACACACACACACATGCTTATTTACGCACTACAGGCAATTTGGGGACACCATTTCACCTAATCTGCAGAATTGACCTCGGAACCTGAAGGTGCAAGGCTACTGTGCTAACCACTAAGCCACCGTGCCGCTTTTATCAAATTTCTCCTTTATTTAATCATAGAAAGTTTTATTTCTTTTTCTATAACATGTTCTTGGATAGCATGGCTGAGTGACTATAACGTTACAATTTAATACTTAACTATTAATGATTAGTTAATATCTAGCTCAATTAGGAATGTTTTTCTTTTGGTTTACATTTAAAATGTATGCAAGGGGCATACTTCTCTGTCATCTCTTGATGAGAATCTCTAACACTTTTCTAGCCCTATAGCTAGTCTCTGGTCTGAAGGGCTGCCAACAGGTTTAAACAGTTTAGACAAATATACAGGGGTCGCATGCACCGCTTCCCAGCAACAGTGAAGCAACAATCTAGACATGCGTATGATGTAATGTATTATCATACATCTGAATGCAGCTCTCCAAAGCAAGAAGGATTTTTACATAATACTGGAGGTCTCCAGAGAAATAACTACCACCTGCTGGGTATTTAGAGTGTGTGGCAGGAGATGCTTCACCATCTTCTCCTCAGCGCTCTTTCTCCATGCTGCAGCAAGGTGTTACTGTTGAAGAATGCAGTTGCGACTTCTTAATATTACGACAATTAACAATAGAATCTGCAATCTGTGTTATCGTAGCTAATTAGCAATGGAGAGGTAATTATGGGTTTGCATAATTGCACAGTATCTTAAGTGTTTGTCAAAATGAAACCACCTGGTACCGAGAACTTACTTTGTCTCTTATTTTGTAATTACGGGGTTTGTGTTTTTATCCTTTCTTATCTCCCTGTGCAATTTTCTTCGTCTGTACAATGAGAGAACATCACTAGTGCTAATTACTCCTCCAGTTTGGCCGCTTCTCCAAACTTTTAATAAATAACAGCATGCGGTTGGAATATGGTAATGTCCATGGCCTGGTGCTCTCTGATCTTCACTGACATTTTGTGCTGTTTGGTTCTGAAATATGTTATTGTGCTCCTGTGTATAGCATCTGGATCACAATTACAGGTGTGAGGATAAAACATGATCAGTTCCAAATGGAAGCAGAGAGCTGGTAACTCAGTGGACAATTATATATACAGGGAGTGCAGAATTATTAGGCAAGTTGTATTTTTGAGGAATAATTTTATTATTGAACAACAACCATG
>JAQMYG010000033.1:25745600-25760797 GCA_030014215.1 Clariallabes teugelsi
CTTATTCTGTACAGTCTTGCAGGTGGCAAGTCTTGGGGTACAACATGGGGTACATACTGAAATATTGAAATGACTATTGAGATTCTTCTCCTACCCATAAAGTTTTATTTAATAGTATATTATTTTATAAAAATCAATGCTTATTAACATACAATATTTATCTGAATGTCCTAATATGAGACCCTGAATAAATCTAAAATACCATGTACACAGCAGTCAAGTCCAGGTTGACGAAGATTAAAGGCATGATTTATTAGTGCATGTTGGGTGAAATGGGACATATTTCTTCCCACAATATTTCTCCCAGCCATGGGTGGCCTAACCTTACTGATGCACCTGAGGAGTGAAGGCTGGCCTGTGTAGTACAATCCAATAGAAGAGCTACTGTGGCTCAAATTGCTGTGAAAGAAAGGTCTCAGAGCATACAGTGCATCGCAGTATGTTGTGCTTGAGGCTGTGTATCCGGAGTCCAGTCAAGGTGCCTGTTATGACCCGTGTCCACTGCTAAAAATGCCTATAATGGACACATGAGCATCAGAATCAGACTATGGAACAAGGAAGAAGGTGGACTGCT
The DNA here is from genome assembly GCA_030014215.1 of Clariallabes teugelsi. Lineage (NCBI taxonomy): Eukaryota > Metazoa > Chordata > Actinopteri > Siluriformes > Clariidae > Clariallabes > Clariallabes teugelsi. The sequence goes on from JAQMYG010000033.1 coordinate 25,746,175, forward strand.
CTGATTAATCAAATTTTATTTTACATTCTGTGGATGACTGGGTAAATGTATATGGTACGCCACTTACCTGGCAAGTAGATAGCACCAGGATGCACTAGGGGAAGTAGGCAATCTGGCAGAGGTAGTGTGAGGTGCTATTCATGTGGATGTTACTCTGACCCGTACCACCTACCTAAACACTGTTGCAGACCAAGTACAACCCTTTGTGGAAACTGTATTCCCTGATGCCAGTGACCTCTGTTCCCTGACACACTGCAACAATGAGAATTCAAGAATGGTTTTGAGGACTTTGAGGTTTTGAATCAGCCTCCAAATCCTTAGATCTCAGTCCAATCGAGTATCCATACTGTAGGATGTGTTGGAAAAACAAGTCTGATCCATTAAGGCTCCATTTTACAGAGCTTAAAGTACCTGCTACTGACCGCTTGGTGGTATCTGGCACCAAGCACTTTCAGAGGTCTAGTGGAATCCATGTCTCGACAGGTCAGGACTGTATTGGCAGCAAAACAGGGATCTGCTCAATATAACTCTAGGTGGGTGATCATAATGTTACGGCTGATCGGTTTATCGACCATCCACAAGCATCCATATTTTATGTGATATGGTTAGCACTCAGCAGTAGAGCAAAAGTTGTCTGCGGTCCTCCCTGGTTTCTGCCCTGTCATCACCGGCAGTCAGGCTGAAATTCTCCCCAAATTAGACCTTTCTCAGTGCTGCTAAGGTAACCATGCCGCTCATGCTGGAGTGATGGATGCTGTATCACACTGATTGAAAAAGTTGAGCTGGCTGCAGAAACAGCCAGGGTCGAATTGACTGTCGCGTCCCGTTTTTTTTTTTATATCCCCTACTCATTTGTGTTGCTGGAAATGCAGTACATATTTCAGCCAGTTCATAACTGACATGGCATCACCTTATACAGTAAACAGGTGAACGCTCCCCTTCGTCACCCCTTACTCATTCTCTTACCACATTCCTGTGTACTCTGTGTATGTGTGGGTCGCCCCAGTTTTCTTCCACAAGCCAAGGGACTAAGAGGTGCTGGTTATCTTACTAGAACAGATGTTGACTCCTGTGTCCATGGTGGTGTTCAGTCGTCACTGCCAGGGAACAAATGTCTTGGGAAGGAGTCTTGGGAAGGAGTTATCCTTTGACACGTTTCCTCTTCGTTTCATTGGCTTCATTGGTTTTTGATTCTTTTACATTGCCACTCACCGTATGTGACACAGATTTGAATAATTGTAGGCATGGAGAGGAAAGGAAAAACAATAGAATTGGAGAAGCATGGATAATGGTTTATCTGCTCCTCTCAGGTACAGAAGCACTGGAGAAAAGAAAGCAACGTACAGTAGAGTACGATAAAGAGTATGATAACTACGTTATGTATGCACGACCACCAAGGATTGAGTGGCGTTTCCACAGTAGGTGATGATGAGTGGGGGATTAGGCCTGGCAGACAAAAAATTAATCTGAGGGTCACATTAAAAATTCCATTGGAATAATCATTCTTTGCCCTAAGGAGCTAGTGGTGCATATGAGATGAGACACTCAGATATGTACAGTGTATCTCTTAGGGAAATAGGCTGAAATGTGTTTCCTGAATTGTTTTAATGGCTAGCCCATCCTTGCTTAGGGTTTATAAGCAGAGCATTGGAATAAACAACCAGGGGTTGGGGGTGGAGGGCTTATCCTGAACTAGTTGACACATTTTTATTTCCCGTTTTGGTTTAATTATAATGAATTAAAAGCACAGTGGCTTAATAACTACTACCTTTTCAGAAAGACCCAAGATGATGAATTTAACAGTAAACAGAAAGAAGTTTGAGCAACCCCATCCTCTCCTGCAGTTATTTTTGGCCTATACACACTTGTTAGACTTGCTAATCAGTTTAGTTAGTTTGATTTTCCAAAATAAAAACCAATTAGTGGATTAAATTAAAGCAATGCCCCATTTGAGCTTGCCACTGCATGACAGTGAAAAGTGGCCCCTCCTGTGATTTTCGAATTCATCCCTCTAATCTGAGCTGCAATAACTGTAAAGCTTGTTTAGCACTACATCACTGCCTCACATTTATATGACAAAATAAATGACTTAAGTTGGACTCGGTTTCAGGGGCAGCGACCAGTAAACCGGATGCAGTGGAACCAGGAAAACCGACAGACCACACAGTGAAGATCGCCGGAGTCATCGCCGGAATCCTCCTCTTCGTCATCATCTTCCTCGGTGTAGTGCTGGTGATGAAAAAAAGGTAAGATAGATAGAGTTATAGCTCTCTAGTCTCTCAATAATGCACATGTTGTTGTAATACTCGTTTTAAATCGTGCAATGTACTCTGATTCTGATTTTAAAATACTGCTTAAAGAGCTGCTTGTAATGGTTCTGTAGTAAACAGATAGAAATGAAACCTACATGATTGTGTACACATCATCAGATAAATGTGAACTCTAGTGAACCTGCACTTTTTTTTTTCTCTCGACTCTCAAACACACCCTTTTTTCAGCTGAAGACAGAATAATTGAATCGATTGCTCCGATGACCGCCATTAAACGGCACCAGCGTATGACACATGATGAAATATTCATATTTTTTCACCATGCCGCACTCAAACAAATGAACATGTATTAATGACCCCGCAACAGGAAAACATTTCTAAACTCTAAATTTATCACACTCAGTAGAGAAAAAGCAAAGCAAGATAAGAGGGAAAATTTGATGAAAGCTTTTTTTTTCCCCCCAAAGAGAAGCCTAGGGCATGTTTCTTCAGGGAGGTTTACATTAGCTCTCGTCCTCAGCTGGAGTGCAAAGCCCTTTGAGTTCTGCACAAAAAAAAAAAAAAAAACCCAGAATGGAAAACTCTGCAAATAGCCCGACGTCTTTAGAGAGCAACGAGCCACTAGCGCGCTCTGTGTAAGTAGGCTAGTGACTTTGAATAGTCAGGATGTAATTTGAAAAGAAGAACGAGACAGAGAAAACATATTTTTAATCCGAGTCATTACCTCATCTGAATAAGGATATTCATCTCTATTGATTCTGCTAGCGAGGTTCGGAATGGGCAGATATGTAAAGAGGCGTATCTTAGTTTTGCTGACAAAGCAAGACAAGCTATTACACCAAATCGATTATTTGTGTTTTTAGTTTAGTTTTTTTAGCATAATGAGCTTGGCATGTCAGGTTATAAAGAAATGTGACTAAATGGGGTAAGAACTAGAACCATGATTGAGACAGACACGTAATAAACTGTACGTTGGACAGTTATTTGATTAGCCCTGGAATATGTATTAGTCACTGTCACAGCCTGTAGATATAAAGTTTTCTACTGCTACATTTAGCGCTTCACACACTTTAGCCAGCAGTGCATAGAATTTGTGGCAGTAGCAAACTTTCTTCCTGTTTGTCTATCTATCCAGCTATAACTAATAAAAAATTGCGCCCATTTTCCCAAAAGCATCATATTGTTAAAACGATTTAAACCGCTAGACAGGGTCTCTAAGGCTATATAGTGTTACGGATAATGTTTATGCTTGGACTCTTTTGGGAAATCAAACTCTATCCTAACAGCTTTACCTGTAGCCCTGTCTTTCTTGATCTTTCCATCTCTGCTATCTAATGTGACAGCAGCAATTTTGCTTGAGTAACAGCTTCCCAGAGTTCCTTTCGCCTAACGCTCTCTTGCGGTGCATACTTAAGGAATGAAGAAGTTGATTTGGCAGTAAGAGCCCTTTCCCGTCTGCCCCTCTCCTCTCCCCCCCCACCCCCTTTAGTCAGTCAGAGGCAGGAATCACAAGACCTTGCCCTTACAGCCACTCGAGTAGCTCCTCACTTGTGTCACCATATCAGGTTTTGTTCATTTTCTATTTTTCAGACATTAATCTTTTTTACTTTTTCTTTCCTTCCATTTACATTCTCCCCTCTCCACCACTGCTTTAATCCTTCCACCACCCCACTCGGCAGAAGAACCTATCACTCCTACACTTATTACCTGTAAGTAACCACTTTGTGAAACGCTTAGTTGCCATGCTTTCTCTCCTCCACACCGTTTGATATTCCATGCATGAAACTCAGTGGCTTCCTTCCTCCTTTCAAACTGAAGCACAGTGTTCTAGTGTTCTTGCTGTTTGGCACTGAAATAACAGATTTTGTCTGAAGGTGTCTATCACTCAGGGTCTGATATTTCCATCTTTCGTGCCATCTAAGTGTTATACTTTGCTATAATATTCGCATAAAAATCATACACAAGCACTAACTGTGCTGTATTTCCAAATCGTAAATGAAAACCTTTTGCAATATGGCATTTCTTATCATGAGATGATTCTGCACTGCTCCAGTTTGAAGGGTGATGTTGTTATTGACTTATCCCTTACAGTTTTTCCTTCATGAATAACGAGCTACTGGTTTTCCCCTTGCTATAAACTGAAGACAAAGGGAAAGCTGCGTGCTGCTCAGACCTTAATGCAGTGAAATGATGACTAACCTGAAGCCTCTGCCATCCCACAAACATCACACAGACACAAGACCAGCCACGCTTGTGTCTTCCTAACCCTATTCTGCATCCTGTCTCACCCTGCCATTATTTCTTACTCTTAATTCTTAAAGTCACCCATTTAACCAAAGCTCATCTCACAGCTTCAGTTGGTTTTCCTTCCTGCCATGTTTTGCTTTGGTTTGGTGCATGGCCTTGCTGACAGCATGCAAATCCTTCTTTTGCTTTATGCTTTTTTTTTTCAAAAAAAAATGCGTTTTCTCTGTTATTAGACTGCGGTCATTAAGACTGAAAGAGCCAGACGTCCCTGTCTAGGCCGAGAGTGAGGCAAGCTTCTGTGGGAGGAGAGAGCAGTTACAGACTTGTGCTTTTTTTTTTTTTTTTGTATTTGCTTGAGTTTATTTTTTTAGTCATAATTAGATTGTATCACAGCACCAAGCTTTCTTTCTTTAGCCATGTTTTAATCCATCCAACAGTTCAGAGTTTCTCTTTGGTACTAAATGGTCTTTTAGAAGGAATTTGATTTGGCTACAGCGTGTGCCAGATTGCTAGCTGTCACTGTTCCCCAAGCTAGTGTTTAAGTAAGACTCTTCAGAACGTCTACAGGGGCTGTAGCTAATTCCATGATGGAACGAACAGGTTTCTTTTCTTTTTTCTTTTTTTTTTTTTAGACATCACTATATTTAGAACCGTGGACATGCTTTAATGTTACGAAATCTTGGTAGAGTCTTTTTATCCAAACATGGTTTCTTCATAGCAAAACAGGAAGTTAATTAAAATAGAAATGCATCTTAGATAGATTTTTTTCCTTTTATTCCTTCCATTTCCCATCATTTTAAAGCAAATCTTATAGCCATCTATGTTATAATGATGGCTTTATATAAGGGTTGTTTACCTACAACATAAATAGTACATTACATTAAAACATTAACACATTTAGATGTACCTTTAAAAAAAAAAAAACTAGCAGAGCAGTTTTGTTAATTTGATTAAAATTTTGGCATCAAATTCAACTTTCATTTACAAACAGTAGATACAAAAAAATAAGATCTCTTAAGAAAAGATTTTTTAAATTATTTTTAATTAAATAAATCAAAATTAATACTATATAATTTTTTGTAATTAAAATGTAGTTTTTTTGTTTTTTTTTCTTGACCGTTGCAGACTTTTAAAGGACAATTACAACTCTGTGTAAAGTATGTTTTGTCATTTTTTGAGAAACAGTGTGACGGTGCTGCTTTCTCCCTCGCACCCTTAGATAGATGCTGCCACAGATGTGGCATTCATAAAGCCTGTGAGGGGCGCCTCTAGCAGGATCTCCCTCTCTCTCTCCATCACTCGCTCGTGCTTAACAGGAAAGGCTTCGAGACAGGCCCATTTAACTCAGTCCTGTGACAGAGAGAGCCCCGGCGTGCGCGAGCCTTAATTAAATCCTGTACCAAGAGCTCACGCAGAACAAGAATCAAATTAATTGCAACAAGGGGATGTGCATTTGTCTCATTTGACAGTGTCTGTGTGCTGAAGAGGAGCAGCAGGTAGAGGATGTGTAGAGGGAAGATGAGGCAATTTGCACCCTCTTACCACAAGCCTGATAGATCCAGGAGCCATCAAGAGTCACCTTTTTTCCAGGTGCCTTGTTCGTTGCCAAGAAACCCTCAATCAAGTTTAGCAGTTCATCCCACTGACCCTTTCTAACAGCAAGGGGATATGATAAGTCAGCTTGGTAACACTTTGTAAATGAGTTTTCAGCATACAGTAATTTATTCAGTGGGCTTGGCTGAGCAGCAGACACTCCACCATGACTTGAAGTTAATTCATTAGTGTTAATTGGTGGATGGGAGTACACCTGGGGATTTACACAGAGCAGCCACACTGTCATACAGCCCTCTGGAGGGAATAGAGAGATTGCCAAATCTTAAAGTTATTCTCAAAGGTATGCGATGTTTCAGTGATTTTCTGTTAACTATTATAAAACTATCATAAAATGAAAATGATATTATATTACTATTATAAAACCTCAACTAATACATTAGTGTATGTTATCATTAGACACTTTTTTCTTTACCATTAAGGCCATTATACAGTAGCTCTTTATTGACAGCCAGCATTCAGCAAGAACATTACGAAGAGCAAAAAGACACACGTGTTCTAGATTGGCTACCTACACAAATGACATCGTTCTTCACAAATCAAGATACCTTTGACTTTGTCAGGTAACAATGATGCTCTTTCAGTAAAAGCTGTGAACCTGGTGCTTTTGATAAACCATACTCTATTGATGATACTAGATGGTATTGTGTGATTTACTGTGGATACAGTGGAGTAAAAGCGAAAGGGAGCTTGACAAATTGCTGCTTTGCTAATAGGTACTCTTTTCAAACATTGCTGTGGTTGCAAAGTCGTTAATTTCTTATGAGGAGCGTAATTAGATTTTTCTTGATGAGTCCTTATCTATTATTGTTATGATTTAAGGTCTGAATAATGACCAGGTGCTATGATCAGGCCCAATGTAAAGCAACTAATTTTTAACAACAGTATGACATAAAATGTTTTACTATATCAATTAATTTATTAACAATGCCTTAATCTTAATTTTAATGTTTATAGCTACATTGATATAATGGGGAGAAATGCACGAGGAAAGATCCTTTTATCATCTACATTATGGCATCTATAAACAGATATTTCCGCACCAGGCTCTTCTTTTTTACCAAGAAAAAAAATTTAGCTTATCACATTATTGTGAAATTTTAATGTGAAAAGCTATCCATCCTGAAGACGTCCTAGTATCTGGAGATTAATTTCTGTAGACTCCCTTTTAAAATGCTAAATAAACATCTTTCCTAAATTTACTGGTGTAAATACTTAGTCTGACGATCATTCCTATATGCATTAATAAACAAATGGGACTTTTCTCTTTTTTGCTATAAATCCAACATACTGTAATTGTTGTGTGAAGCAGGTCTACATCTGAGAGCATGGAGCTTGCACTTATTAAGTTCCATTATGCTCAAGACTAACCGCGCTCTGTTCTATACTTCTAAATGCTACAAGGCCGTACATGAATCCAGTCCTACATGCACTGAGCGCTTTGAAATGAGCTTCAGAGCGCTACCAATGACATGAGAAAGCACACTCTGAACATATTTCTAGTTCCAGTTCAAATGTGCTTAGGAAGTTTTAACGCAAACAAATTAATTGGTTTGAGAGTGACTTTTAAATGGATGACGATAATACATTGTGACTCAGACCTGATCAGAGAGACAGACCCAAAGTGTGTACGGAGAGAGAATTGGTGATGCTGTGTGATCAGCTCTGTGTGTGGGGGTCAGTGTTAATGGAGCCACGGAAGGATGTTTCCAGATCTAGAACAAGCAGCTGCCAGCGGTCCCTTATCAGCATAGAACAGTTCGGAAACAGGTTTTAAGTCAAAACTCTATGTTCTTTTCTAAGAGGGGAATTAGAGTCTGTTTTATCTTTTGGCTTAAGATCAGATTTTGGTATCTTGGAGGTCTTTTTAAAAAAAAAATTAATAATCATATATAAATGGTTTGTTTGTACAGTTGGGAAATGCTGAATGCTCATTTTGTGTTCGGATTTTTAAGTGGGTGTTTTCTGAATAAGAAATATCCAGGTATTAAATGTGCCAGCTGTTTTTCGCACATCTCTCTAAACCCCAATGGTGCTGATAAGTCTGTGCTGTGACAGATTGTTGATGTAAGGTCTTACAAGTGTCTTGCGATGAGCAGCAGATGTTTTGAAAGAATATGATGTGCATCACCTGCACACCATATCACCTGCACACAGTGTAATTAAGCTGTCAACATGCAATGTCTTAAGGTTCCTCTTCCTGTATGATCTTTCATGCATGAGACACACATCTGAATCATAATGCAGGTTGAGTTTACTTGCTCAACAAGCAATTTATAATTCCAAATCTGATTCACTCAATCCTTATTAAGGTCAAAAAAATAGTTGTTGTTTTTTTCTTCTTATGATTGGCGAGGCATCATCCCAGAAATCGAATTAATTTTAAATTTTTGTGCAGATGTCTTTGCAAAGGTGAAGCAGGGTTTTTTTTTTCTGACTTACCTAATAAGAATTCCTGTTTTTCTTTTTAAAAATTTCTAGATTACTTGTCACATATTATACTTTTTCAAGACCACCCAAAGTTGTTTTAGCTGTGTGGTTTAATGTGGTAAAGCCTTGATATCACATATTAAACAATGTACAGTATATACACTGAAACAACAGCATATCACATTTTTATATCATATACAGTATATTATATGTACTGTTTATACAATATTTCACATATTGTAAAGTTATTTTAAGTCTAATAAATTATCATGTAGAGAAAAAAAGAGATAATTCACCTTTTTACCTTTATCATGGTTATTGGCACAGGTTTTACGCCAGACAACTTTCCTACCACAACCCACCAATTTCTCGAGGCTCAGGATGCCTTCAATCGCTAGTGGCTGGGTATTTTATATGCACATAGGGTTAAAGACCTTGCTAAGGGTCCAATAGTGGCAGCCTCATTAGACATTATTGATCCTCTTAAAGTCCTTAAACCCAGCAGGTCAGATTTGAGCAATTTTCTTTTTCAACATGTTATTTCAGCAGTCCTTTAAGATTGCTGCTTGTAACACTGTACGAGCTGATACCAAAAAAAGTCTTAGGAGATTGTGTGATAGGTTGTTCTCCATGACATATTATACAATGATAATCTTCTAGATTAAAACCAATCATATGTTATGCTTATATCATGGAGCTGTGTGGTCAAGAGACTTTTGGAGTCGATCATGGCTGAGTAAAATAAGACATTCTGCAGCCACAATTCAACAATACACTACTCTTTTACATCCTGCCTTTCTAAATTGAATGCTCTGTGTTTCTAGCTTTTCTGTGAGCTTTGCATAATTCTGTACCATCCTCCTTATGGGTTGCTTTGAAACAAGCATCATGACAGTCAGACATCCTTCCATCATCAATTACGTATTTCCTGTGTAGGGTTGCCATGGCCTGAAGCCTATCCTACTGTAGGGAACTTAGAGCACATGGCCGGGTGCATTCTCACACATGTACTATGGACAGCCAGTCAACTGCATGACTTGGTCCTGAATAAAAACCTACCCTCCAAGTACACAGACAACATGCTAACTCTGTAGACAGACCAGAGGCAGTCCTGGACATAGCCTGAGATATTAATGAAACTTTTCGGTCACTGACAGAACCGTATTGTTCGGTCGCAGTGGCATTAAATCTGCTGCAAGTGATTACGTCACGTTACACAACCTATAGCCACGTATCTCAACTTACAATTCATTCTCTCTGCAGCAGCAAATGTAGACCTAAGTGTAAACCCAAAATGTACATTTTTCACTTCACTACCTACATATCTTTTCTATTAGTTTCACTTTAGTCACTAGGTAATAAGCTTAGACCAGTTCCTACAAAGCACAATTCATGCAGTCGCCCTTTAAAAAAACACACAACCCCTCATTAGAAGGATTTCTGACAAAAGTGTCGTCCTTTTTAAATGTCTCAGAGAAAGCCTAAAGGTGACCCCAGCGTGTGTTTGTAGAAGTCCACTTGATGCCATCGTGACAGCTCATCCCAAGCTCCAGTGCGCACACTGCTCATTTGAAAACCCTTTCATCATCCTTGTACATACTAATGGATCATTCGTCCTGATAATCCGTCATTTTTTTGTTTTTTTTGTTTTGTTTTGTTTGTTATTTCTGCTTCGTATGTGGATTTGAGCCAAACATGAACGATATTAACAGGCGCACATACAGTATAGCTGCATGTGTTTCTGCACAATAAATGGATATTTGTTGTGAAAATAGGCTCAAATCTATTAGAATTAATCTGCTTTTCCACAGGCATGTGAATATACTCGTAGACCCAAATAGTGATTTGCTCCTCAGTGGGTGTTAAACAAAATGCATTATGCACATCACTGTAATTATTCTGTCATTTCAGCTCCTAACAACACTTCCAAAAATGCCCTTTTTTAAATAAAATCTGCAATGGTTCTGTCCAAGTATTCTAATTATTGATGAAGATGTCACAGTGTTCCTGTGTGTAATGCCTCAGCTTTTACCCCCAAGGTCAGCATCAGCGCAATCCTATCAGACGTCCAGATTTATAGCTGAAAATGATGAACAAAATGGGTTTCAATGCGATGGTGGTCTGGACAGAGTGCCTTGCTCAAGGGTACATCTGCAGCTCTGCTCTCCAGAGGCCCGGGCCATCACAGCTTCTAACCACGTAGAGCATGGCAGGGGCTTTTATTTATGTTTTCCTGTCAGGAAAAAAAGAAACGTACATCTTTTTAAAAGGATCTTTCACTGTTTTTCATCTCTTCCATCCGAAACCCTTTCCGTGTGCTCGGTTTTAAGTTTTACCTTCAAATTGAAGGGCAGATGGAAAGGAGTGGTTCATTTTGAAACCGAAAAAAAGGAAAAGAGAAACGGAAAGGTTTAGAGAGGAGGTCTGTAGGGACGGTGACAAGCATAAGGTATGCATGGGCAGTAGATGTGTTTTCCATGTGTCGGGTAAAAGCACAGCAGGATGTTCCTGGGTGGTTGTGCATTTCAGCTTGTCCTTCCTCTGCCAACCATTTCAGCATAGCTGGAAGCCACAAAATAAGCCGAAACATGTCCCAGAATTTTTACTGAAATCTCAATCTAAGGCACACTTTCCATTGTGTCGTGGACTATTCAACGAAGGAGATTCCACCATTTGGACTCCTCGGTGTAGCTGCTGCAATATTAGTGTTGCGCTTCAAGAGAATTCGAACCCAGACTGGTGGAACTGTGGCAGGATTTCCAAGGTGCCAGAGCGGCTACTAAAAAGCATCACTCATCTGAAATGATGTGTTTCTCTCTCAGCTGGTGTCATACTCTTAAAGCCCGTCAGCAGCCTCTCCAGCACTGGCTTCCTTCTCAGGATTGATGGTGCCCGCTTAGCCTCTGAGCACTACCATGTCATCTGTCTCATGTCACTTTCTTTCCCCACCAGCAAGTTGCTAAGAAAGTGCTTTTTTATTGTACGTACTGTATGTCAAAGTTTTCAGTCAGAGTTTGAATACCTTCTAGATCTAAGCAATTATTATATCCTTTCATACAGTAGGTACTGTGTAGAGCCGTATACAGTATATGGGTTATAATTTATCATTACGCATTATGGCATCTGGTTTCCAGGCATTGTTCCCATCCTTAAAATTTCATCATCACTTATCGGACGATCTCCGTAGAGCACTTTCACATTTGTTTTCCATTTTCTCTCTGCTTGCTGTCCTCATTGCACCCTGCGACAAAGTACATTCTGACATTTGCAAGGAAATAGGCTGCTCTCGCTTTTGTGAAAATGCCCTGCCGTTTTTTCAGATAGGGCTCCAATTGCTCCTCCTTCCCAGGTGACTGCATGAAATAGAAACGATTTAAACATCTCAGGCAGAAATGGATACAATTTTCCATGAATGTGGTGCCTATGAAGTTTTTAAAAAATTACGATACTTTTCTATTAGAAACACAGAGGAAAAAAAAAACATTTCCAGCAAAGTTACTAACAACTAACAGCATTTACATACAGTATGACTTTAAGTTCCATTCATGAGAAAAGCTAGTGTTCTTCCAGATGGTAGGCAGCATCTGCTAGTGTTGAAAACATTATCATTTGCAAAGGTAGAAAATAAAACCCCGGACAAATGAGCTTGAGGGACCGCATTTTGTCGATCAGGACTTATCTGCCAGCTGTGATGTCACTGATAATGAGCTTATCCGTTCACACACATGCTAGTGTCACTTTTTCGAGGCGTTATAAACCCTGGGGGCTAAATCGGTACTTTTGATCTGTTATGTGTTCCTCTTGCCTGTGTCATTTCTACATACTTAAAGGGCAAAAAAAATGGCTAAACAATAGGATGTAAACAGAATTAATAGTTTTTTTTCTGTCTTGTTTCGTCTTGGTGCAGTTACTACAACAGATTTAATAGAAATCAACCTCAGTGAATTGGCAAATGTTATTTAACTGGTTTTATGCTTTTTTATGTCATGGTGACTCAGTTGTTAAAGCTAAGAACTACTGATCAGACATGAGTTATGAGTTCAAACCCCATCACCACCAAGCTGTACGGCTTTGTTACTGACCATGGCTCTTAACCCTCATGGATCAATTGTAAGTTGCTTTGGATCTAAAAAAAAAAATACAAGCCTCAACTAAATGAATAAATCTAAGTCATGTGATTCTGAGCATTTAATTTGTAAAGTTTTTCTTTTGTGTATAATGCTAGTGCATTCTTGGAGCACTGGCAACAAAAACGACCTAATTTTTATTTCACTTCCTACCACCTGGAACACTTAGCGGCAATGAGGGCGATATAGAGAGATCATTATGCATGACTTGGAGTTGTATTATCTTTATTTTACAATGTGATGACATTTTTATTTGGGAATGATTGTGGTGTAAAAATAAATTATGGTAATATAGTTTTTCTCATGTATATATTTATGTATTATTTTATTTTTAAGGAGGTACTAACATTCTATTCAACCATTAAACATGCTGTGTAAATCTGAGTCTAAATGAGAATCAGTAAATTCTGTGAACTCATGAGTCCGCCCCTCGGGTGCCTTTTGTATTTATAGTGTTAATAGAAATAATTCCCAGGCACCAAATTACAGATTACACATTAGATGACAATGTACGTTAAGTGTCACCCCGGCAACAAACAAATTTAGGGAAACAGTTAAACTATTAGCTTCCTGTTGAGTCTCCCACTTGTAGAAAATGTGGGGAGAGTGAATGGTGCTGGCGGCCATCTGGAAGCAAACTCAACGCCTGAGACCTACGTAGAGCTGGTGTCTGCGGGAGAGCTTCATTAGCTCACGGCCGTCTATTAGCGGGGACTACGCTCTGCTGTGTTTAAAGGTCACCTGCCGCTTTTCTCCTTTCAGTTGTTGCAGTAACGGCATGAGATACAATTACACCCATCAAATTTACCATAGGCTTTCGGCGAAATCACAAGGTCTCGCATTTAAACTCCTACTGTCTTTAAGAGATTTTCCCTTCTCTTCAAAGAGATGAAAGGGAGGAGGAATCATCGTTTATGATAGGAATGTGCAATAAGCTCATATTGTTCTCATTTCCTTAATTTTAAACGGCAGGACTCTGTATTGTTTGCTGCTCTTTGTGTTTGCTCTGTAGCGCTTTAGTCTCTTGAGTCATTAGTGTTGTGCAAGCTGGAATTTGTCCCAATTTAACAGCTCTGATTATTTCCCTGTACATGAATGCTTTGAAATGAGCTCAGCTCTGCCATCTTTGTGATTATCGTGCTCACTGTAATTTTCCAGCACTTTCTGCAGACACTTTAATTTGTTTTTACGTGCAGCGGGAGAATGACTGCGTGGTGACGAATCTTTGCCAATGCAAGCATCAAAGAGGAGATGCTTATTTTCATGAGGATGAGGGTCTGTAAAATGTTAAACTTGTATTTGTAAAGTGCTGCAGGAGAGATTTAGGCATCTGCAGTTATAGAAAGATGTCTATACTTGTAACTGGACTATTACTGTGTTGGAAATCCCCCTGCAGTAAATCTGATTTGACTAATTCGGGATGTAAATTAGCATGCAGTTGAGAAACAGCCATTTAAACACCAAAGCTTAATCTATATGCATCCGGTCTGAGTTGTTTTCTCCATACAAACACTTTGCTTTAGATTTAATGGCTTAATGGTTTTTGTCAGCTTGATTGTCGCAGTAAATTTCTGCTGGAAGTTTATGCATGGCTTTATTTAGTCGATATCAAATCAATTACTGTGTGGCAAGCTTATGTATATTGCAGGAGTTTTTTTTGGAAGACAATAAATTTTGTCAATAAATAAGTCAGAAAATATTTCCATTAAACCATCAAATAATCATTTATAATAGATCTTCATAATGAGACTTGAAGTATTTATTGTAAGTATTTATCGAAAGCCCAAAGGGGGGATTGTGCTGAGTAAGCCTTCAGCTGGATTAATATGATGTAATCAAAACAGACAATATGAAATGCCATGGAGAAAGGTGTAGGTCAAGCACCATGGTCACACCGTGATAACATCTGATTTTCCTTAGGACTTAATGTACACAATA